>CAEGAF010145718.1:0-135752 GCA_903067075.1 Micropoecilia bifurca
ATCACTCTAAGCCTGATGACCTGATGCGAAGCAAGCAGTGAGTGAACAAGGTGACAGTTGGATGTTACGATACTTGCTGATGAATATAGATTTTTTTCTAGGAAAGATAATATCAATATATATTGTGATATTGATATTATTATACAGCCATAGTGTTTTAGTGTTTGTATGTACAGGTTCTGACTTGCTGTACCTTATTTTGCCATCTTGTGACGTTGCCGAAGCCTCCGGTGCCGAGCCGCTCCTTCAGCTCCCACGGGCCGCAGGTCTGCGGCTGCTGCAGCGGGACCCGATTCATGGCCTCCACACCTACACCCAGCACCGCAACGAGAAAAATGACTTTTACTGCTTACATTTCTGACCAAATCTGATGCTTCAACATTCATAAGGTAATACTTTGTAAATAAATTACTTTGTACAGGATATTGCAGAGAAAAAACACAATTTATACTAATATGACATAATAAGCTGAGCTGACATCTGAATAAATCACTTAATAGGAGGATTTTCAGAGTTCAGAGCCAAGCCGCTGCCTCACTGTAAAACATTTAGTTGTGTTTACTCTCTTCTACTCTTCAAGTCAAATAAACGTAAACAGTTTTAGATTTTGTGAGTTTGTGAAAGATAAACTTATAGTAGTAAGTCGTGTCAACTTTCTATTAATTTTGTCAAACCTCCAAGAGTTGAATAAATGAGAGATTTTAGGTTAGCGCTTAAAAACCTGAAAGGAGAAAAAGAGAGGAACTGTTTCCCAGAATGCTTAGCGGCATGTTTCTGTATCCTGAGAAGGAAGTGTGTTACGTTGATCTGACTCGTGTGTTTTATTAAGGCTAATGTTTATTTTAATATCCTGTTCACACTAAATGTTTCTAAGCTTAATTCATTCTGAGGTTTAATAAAATTCACTATCAGATCAGAAATTTTGTTCATACAATTTGAAACAAGAAATTAAATTGTTCCAAAGTTAAATAAGAATTTACTTACAGTTGATTCTGTAAGCAAAAATAATGCAGAAATGTGGCTCTTTAACTGGATGAGGGTAGTTTTTTTTGCATATTATGAAATAATTATAAAATTCACAATTCAAGATTAATGAACTTAAAAACAATGTTTACACAACTTGTCTTTTGTTGCTAAATCAACTTTGTGAACTTTAAAACAGTTTCCTTGTTGACCTTAATTGCAGGTGAATCTGTATTTTCAAGCTAAGCCACGTTCAAATGTTTTACAGTGCTCAGATGAAAGGAAACAGGATTTTAAACTTCAGGAACAACCATGAAACCACCGAGGCAGAAGCGGCCATGAGCTGCTGGAACACCAGCGTCTCTGTCCGCAGATTTAAATGCAGAGGAAGAAACCCAGGCTGCAGGAACCGTCCAGTCCGACTGAAATTTGGATGGTGAGTCCAAGACAGAGGTTTGGCAGGTTTGTTTGGAAGAGTCTCAGTGAGACGCCATGATGTCAAATGTTATGGTTGGAGCATCAGGCAGCGGGTTTGATTCATCCCCTGGCAGGAAGTAGGTTGAAACGAACGAACATCTAGAACTACCTGCATCCTTTCAATTTCAGCTCATATCAAGAAACTATATGTACAAACTACGGGAGCTGGATATGGACAAAATTTGCAATAATACTGTGAATTTTGTTTTTCAATTGATATCATTAATTTAAATGTATCGAGACAATGAAAAATCTGCCCAACCCAAGTTCAAACAGATCATTGATTCCAAACACAAAACCTGGTTTTGGAATTAAAAAACAGATCAAAATGTGAATAAAAATGTTTGGACTATACTTAAAAGCTCGGCCAGCACCAGGAAATTAAACAATTTAACTGGACCGATTCTGCAAAAAACAGCGTCCAGCTTATTCACAGAGGTGCAGATTAGAGAAAATTGGCTATAAATTGAAACTCATGCTACAAATTCTTGTTTTTAGAAGTAACTGACACGGTGTGAGATGTAATAATTAAATCCTGAAAAGATAACATTTCTGATGAATCCTAAATGATTACAGCAGAATTAAATTATTTGGACCACATGGCTGGAAAAGCATATTACGATATAAGTGTTTCATATCTGTCCATAGATAAGTATTTATTCGTTCGTTTGTTTGTTGTGAATATCTGAAATACTGTCAAACTGGTGGCATAACTTTTCACTCCACACAGTTTTTTAAAGCTGTTTTGAGGAACTGTGGCAAAATCTTAAACTACTGCTGAGCAAATTACTCCATAGGTCGATAGGTTGTTGCTAGGTAACCAAAGACTGAGTACGTTGCTAAGTAACCAAAGACTGAGTAAGTTGAAGCCATACTCCTTGCTTAGCTAGCTGAGACAGGTCCTTTCTCTGCCTACATCCCCCAGAATGCTGTGCAGATCTGGATCAGAGTTCAGTGAAAAACTGAATATTCTATCAGATGTATTATTTATTGATATTGATTGTGTGTTTATTGCGACCTATGTTGTTATTGATTTATTGCCAGGCCCTCACTGGAAGTAAGACTTGACCTGAATGAGACAACGAATATTGATATCATTAATTTGGAGGGAACTAAACGTCAGGAGGGAGGCTTATAGAAGAGGTTTAGGGCCACTGAAAAAAAAAATAATTCTGAGATTAAAGTCAGAATTCTGAGTCTCAGAATTCTGACTTAATTCTGACTTTAATCTCAGAATTCTGACTTTAAAGTCAGAATTCTGACTTTAAAGTCAGAATCTCAGAATTCTGACTTTAATCTCAGAATTCTGGTTTTAATCTCAGAGATTAAAGTCAGAATTCGGAGAGTCAGAATCTCCGAATTCTGACTGTAATCAGAATTCTGACTTTAATCTACGAATTCTTTTTTTTTTTTGGTGGCCCTTGTCCTCTTCCGTAGAGGCTTCCCAAGCAGTTTGTAGCCAAAAATAAAATTGTAAAAATGACCAAAAATATTTCTAAAAGAATAATTACGAAAATAGTTCGAAAGTTGTAACGTGAATAAAGGCTTCTCAACTGAAGATGATGAATGTTGAGTAATTTTTGGTTGAGTGAAATTGACTGTAGAGCTACATCTGTCAGAGGTATGAATAGTTCTGGACTTTTAACTCGCAGTGATCAAACTTCGGACTGAAACTTTTGTGTTTGAGGTCAGAGCTGGAGTCATAACGTGACCTTTCAACGTTGTACAGCACATGCGTCTAGGTTTTAGAGTTTAAACTAAATCATATAAAAACACGTCTCCTGTCGCTGTCCTAGCTGGTATTACAGTTCTTTAAGTTCAGTTCTTTCGTTCACTTTGTCTTCCGGCTCAGATCCGTCCTACCTTAAACTTCCTCTGCAGCGTCTTTCTTGACTTTCTTTAAACCTTGCGGTCTGTTTGTGTTTTTAAGATCTTTTTACTTTCCCCCCCCCTGTAGTTATTTTGGCGACACAACAAACTCTCCCAGCAGTTCTGTCTACTTCCTGGTTCTCACATTTCCTGTAAACCTGACGAGACTTTCGACCCGCCCATCAGAGTTCACCGGTCCCAGCCGAGCAGCAGGGGGGCTTCAGGTCAGGTCAGGGGACAAGACACTTTCAGAGATAAAATAAAATAAAATAAAATAAAATAAAATAAAATAAAATAAATATTAGCATGCTAATTTCCACAGCTAAGTTTGAGCACTCAAAAAAGTAGATTTTTACCCTCTTGGTAAAAAGAGGGTAAAAATTACAAAATTACAAATAATACTACTACTGCTACTATTACTACTACTACTATTACTACTACTACTACTACTAATAATAATAAATGTTATTTTACTATAAATCTGTAGATTAATGTATGTATTAAAACAAAATCAACAAAAATAACGCTGCTCTTTGTAGCTAGAAACTGTAGAAGCTACTTGTTTTTTTTCTTGCCTTTTGGACATAATAAAGCAAAAATATGTAAGAAAATAGATCAAATAAAAGCTAAAATAATCTCTGCGACTTGAGCTAAAAGACCTAAAAGTACAAAAGTGATTTTTTATTTGTCTTAAAATGATGATGTGTGTATGTAGTAAATTAAAGTTTATCTTAATTTATATCTAGTAAAATTCTTCATGATGCTTTCTGTTCACTAATGTTCTAGAGGCCTTTGCAGTTATATTAAATTACATGTAGAGAAACTTTAACTTGCTGGTTAAATGACTTTTGAAGTCAGTTGGTTGCAAGGTATTTTATTTATGGCTCAGATTAAGGAGATGGAGGTCAAACATATGCCTTTTTTTAGATCATTTGAAAATAATTTTCGTATTTGGTTCCTCTTTTTTTACAGTTATTCACTACTTCCTGTTGTCGTTTTACAACAAATCCCAGTGAGTCGGACATATTCAGGTTGCAGCCAAGTGTTTCTTCTTCTTCTGCGATCTTGGATAAACATTTCCAGTGTAATTTTAGCATTTCCATGTTGACTTATAAAACACTTAAACAGTGTGTGATCATCACATTAGATTGGAGGCTTCTAGGAATAAAACCAATGTGTGTTGCAAAGCCTGCCAATGTTTGTGATGCACAATGTTTTAGTGATTTTCAGGTCCATTATCTCACTTTTATCTAAAGTGCGTGTTTGTTACGTTATGTTTACGTTTTATACATGTGCTGGGTCACTGTTGACCTAGCGGATGTTGTATTTGGAGATGTACTTGAGACTTTCCAAGCGAGTGACGTTTTCCTTTCATCGCCTGTTATGGTGAGTAAAAGAAACTCACCGTAAAATGTGCAGCAAACATCTGAGGCACACTTTGTTGATAGAATCAGTATGAAAACATGCTATCAGGTAGAAAATGTTGGAAAATTTACAAATCATTTTCTTTTTAAAGAGTCAGACGTCACATCCAAATCTTTTCCAGGGAAGAACAAGAGCAACAAGAAGAGCCACATGAAAGCTTCAACATAAACTTGTAATAAGAAACCTTAATTGTCTTAATTTGGATCACTAAGGAAATGTCTCAGATGGTGTTTAAGTACTAATAGCTCTTTATTTTACTTAAATAAATGATGTGGAAGTGTTTCTGCACTCATTTCTTAAGTTGTAGAGCAGGTTTTCATTTGGCTTTCAACAACAATTTAATAAAATGTTAAAGTCACAACATTGTCATTTTTAAAGCTATATTTGTTTTAAATTACCAGCTTTCATGTGGCATTACATAAAGGTGAAGATGGATTTATCCAGGTTTGAAATCCTCAGAGATAAAACTACCTGCTAATGAACTTTTATCCAGCAGCTTTAAGTTAAATTTTTAGTAAAGTAGGAGTTGTGATGGAAATGGCAACAAATAAAAATACATTTCCATCAGTTTTTGTCTTAAATTAAACTCTTCTCGTTTGGATGTGACCTGTATGCCTACTTCATGTTGTCATAAAGTTTCTACTTAGTTGATTTCTTGTGTGATGAGGTGTGATAAAAACAACTTCTTGTATTTTGTCGCATTATGTTCCTCTGGTATTAAAGTTAATTTGAAGACATTAAGTGTGATAAAATAGCAAAAAGAAAGAAAATCTGTTCATAATCACCAAACTCTGACGTCTGATTGACTCCATCGTTTTTCATAAACAGTGAATGATTTATGCTGAAATGTTAGAAAACTGACCAAACAGATTTTTTATTCTGCAAAAACTCAAAATCTTTTCAAGTATGTTTTGTACAATATAGTGCAAAGTTTTAAAATTAGACAAAATTAACTTAAAAGTAGATTTTCAACAAGATACATGAGCTAGTTTAAATATGTCTGATATTAATGAAAAAATAATAAAAAATACACTTATTTAAAACTTTTTTCTGATGTTATAACTGAAATAATGTCCCAATGGAACTGGAAATTTATAATTCAATTTTAAGAAATTATTGGCTGAAATCAAGCTCTTATACCTTCCTGAAAAGTTAGTTTTGTCTTATTTCAAGTGCAGTTAGATTTTACCACTATAAACCAGACAGCAATAGTTTTTGCAGTGTATAAAAGATGTTTATTTGACTGTCTTTCTACCGCCAAGCTGCTTCCCTAAACAGGAACTGGCAGCAATAAAACAAACAAATTGGACTGACGCCTATCTTATATCACATGCTAAAGTGCTGGGTTGATATGATGTGGTTTTCATAACCAGTAAAAGAAAAAGCCCTGAATTGAAACTATTCCAGTTAAATTAACCCACTGTGGTTCTGACTGAAGATGGAGCCACTGGTAAAGGGCTGGGTTGAATAACGGGGGTCTGTGGCTGAGAGAAATGAGTTCTGGTGCCAAACGAATCAACACTCAGATGCACCCAGACAGACCTGCATGGCTCTGAATTCATCACAATGGAAGCAGTGAATCCATTTCATTTTCCAGGCTTAAAAAATGGGCCTTTACTTTTCTACACATGACATTTTGATCAGCCTTAAAACTTCAGCCTTGGTGGTTCTTGTTGCTCCTCCAAACCAGTTCCTTCTTGTCTGAGTGGTTCAGTCTGGGTCAGATGTTTGAAACTTTTTGTTCTGACAAAAATCCCAAATGAATGTCAAAACTGGTTTTTGACAATATCCTGAAACGTCTTTCAAAAGCTCTGTGCTAACAACGTATGTTAACAATTATGAGAATTCATAATGAATTAAAATCCTAATTGATTTGTATTTTTTAAGAATTAATTATTATGATTGTTCAACCCTAACCATAAGAATTGGCCAAATTCATCTTGAAAAGCCGAAAATTAATACGGAGATTGATCAATGAATGTAATTTTTTTTCTTTTAGTTTTTAATCATTGTTAGCTTCCTGCTTCCTGCTTAAGGTTTTTTTATTTGTAGGTATAAACACAAGAAAAAGATGAAATCATAGTTGTCTGACAAATAGGAAGTTATTTGCTCGAAACACATGACTTCCACAACTTCCTGTGTTTTTTTAAAGTACATAGGAAGTTGTGTGTAACTTCCTGCTTGTAAGGAAGTTACAAATAGGAAACCTAAAACTTCCATATGTGACACATTGCCATAAATCGCAGCCTATGAATGAGACTACAATAAAGTGTCTTCAGTCAGAGGTATTTTCAGAGTTGCTGTAATACTAACTGCTGCAGGAGGATCTTTCTCCACATCCATCTTTATTTTCAACAACTCTGTGAAAAACCCTGAACAATATAAGTTAAAACATTTAATTTCCCACTGGGATCTGTAAAATGTTTTTGAACTGATCTGAAAGTGAAGGTGTGAAAGCCAGAAAAGTGCTTAAAGTTTACGTCATTTTCAAACAAATAAATAAAAAAAGAAGATCTGAATCAATTAAATTTACACTTAGAATTGTTAATTTACTTCCAAAGAATTCAAACAGCAATAACAGAGGAACTATGTCAATACAATCTTTAATTCCTCTGAACAAAATCAACTGTGCGTCCCACCCAACAGGATGCATCATCATCACCTTCATCATCGGCCCGGTAAGCCGCGCCTCTCCTCCGCTGAGGTCACGTCGGCTCCGCCCCTCAGGCACCGGCGGGACCGCAGTGGTCCGATAAAAGGTCCGGACGGGACCGGGGAAGCAGAAGGACTCCGACAACAGTGTTGCTGAAAGCGCTCGTTTCAAGAACCGGTAGCTGGTGAGGCTGTTTCTTTTCCTTATGATTTACGACCGCGGTGCATAATGACTATATGGAGTGAAAATAGTCTCAAAATATCTGTGCGCGTGTAAAAAGATTTGTGTGTGTTTCACTCCATACTTCTCCCGCTGCAAGCCTGCTGATCTTAAACGTTTAACAGGGCGGGTTAAGTTATATTTCTGTTTTCATCACCTGCGAGTCTTTTGATTGTCTCGCAGTTCCACCTTAAATAAAACAGTTTATGTGAGATGTAAATAATGTCTTTCAGCTGATATGTGGAAAGCAAATAGTGTTCATTTCTGCTATTTTTTCATATCTTCAAATTCAGTTTTAGAGTTTTCTGGTATTGGCTTTTTTTAATGGTTCATAAGTTGTGCAAAGAGCAGAAACTGGGTGATTTTCAGATGCATAAAAGCTGGTAAATCTGATGATTTCACACTTTTTTTGAGCAATTTGATCTGAGTTAAGCTCAGTACTCGTCTCTTTTCCTGCAGACATTCTTCATGGGTCACATAGTCTTTGGTTTCTGTGCATTATCTGATCCTCCGCTGGGTTTGCGCCTCATGCTGATACTTCTGACTCAGAATAAGCCACAGCTGTTTAACCAGAAGATGAGGCTGAATCACACTGGGGTTTCACTGCTGGGCTGAAGAAATAAAACATTTCTGACTTCATGTTTGACCTCTACTTTCATCCAAAGACCCCAACTCTGCCTCTGCATCTCACAATGCCTCTGTGTGTCTCCAGCCCTCAGAGTGGGGCTGAGTCACGACTAGTCACTGTCTTTCTGCTGACCGCTGGCGTTTAATATCCAAACTCTCCATCCTTTCATCTTTTCTTTCCCTGAAACTCCCTCACGACTCATTGTGGCCTCTGTTTGCGCTCTTTGCTAATATCAACACCTGTCTGCCTCCGCTGAGCTTTCCAGTTTGTGTTTCTCCCCGATAAAGATTTCCCAGAGTTGTTGCACAGAGGGAGGCTGGGAGGTAACAATGGAGCCGGTTGTCCTGCAGCGAGACTTTACAGAAACCAGAGCACAGCTGCTTTGTTGAAGCCTGAAAAGCCTCAGGCTAAGTAGTAATAGAGCTTTATAAGGGCCCTAAATCACAGGTTTTAACACATTCTTCTTAAAATTTATGTAGTTAAACTTCTACGTCTAGATTGATTGAAACATTTTATGGATACTAGGATGTCAAATAACTTTTTTACCATGATTTTATTTAAATTGAAAACCAACTGATTTGAAAAAGTTACACAAGAACTGAGCTGTAGTTACAAATACACTCTGCAAAAACACAAAATCTTACTATTTTCTGTCTAGTTTCTAGTTTAAATATCTTACAAGTAACTTTTCAGCAAGACATAGTAGCTTGTTTTAAGTTTTAAGTAAATAATTCCTTAATATTGACTAAACAAATACTTGTTCCATTGGAGGATAATTTCACTTTTAACATGAGGAAATATTTTATCATAAGTGAAATAATCTAGCAAAGGAACAAACACTTTTTAAATTAATATTAAGGATTTTTAAAACTTGAAACAAGCTCATATATCGTGCTGAAAAGTTACTTGTAAGTAAATTTTGTCTTATTTCATGTCTACACTGCAAAAAAACTCACATTAAACACCTTTTGATGCCCAATTATTAATTGATTAATCTAAAAATAGTCGACAGATCAGCTCACATCTGTTGTGTTCATCTTTTCAGATGTCAGAAGAATTTTTAACTGGAAATTAATCCTTTCCTATAAATTGTCAAGCGTATAAGGAATGCTGTGTTATTTCATTTAGATGGTAAAATTTTCTTATTTTCTTATTCAAAAAGAAATTTAATTATTTGCTTATATATATTTTAATGAAAAGTGGTAAATGAAATATCTTCAGAATGTGCCAATTTTTTAAATCAAAAAGTTGATTAGTAGAAATGTTCATTAAAAGTTAGGTTGCCATTGTTCAAAATGAGTTAATTTGAATAAAATATGCCAGATAAATAATTATAGGAGATTATAGATTTTATAGACAGAAGGTAAAGTGGAGCATTTAAAATGGAAGAGGCTTCAGTAATGTAAAAATAAGTTAACACATTAATCACATGACTCAGAAAAGCAAAGAGGAACAATAAATAAAAATAAAAACTTGGTGCAGATGCTTGAATTTTTAGCAGGCATCTTGAAAGCTGTTCCTCACAACCAAACCATCCACAGTTTAGCATTTTGGTCATAAAGGAATCTTTCACATGCAGCCTTTTGCCGCACATCACCATCATCATCATTACTAATCTTCTCTGATGCTCTCGTCGCTAAGATGGTGGTCAGCACTAAGGACCAGTTCCATAAATACACAGAAATGTCACGCACCTGGTGGCATCTGCTTCCAGCTTTGGACATAACTGCAGAGCGCAGGCATGTTTGTGCGAACCTGTTGTATTTGTTTGCAGTGCTTAAGTTCTCCATCTTTAACCGGCTATTATGAGTCACAGTCTGACCTCAGCTTCTCTAAAGATGTTTTCATGTTGTCTTTTCTTATTTGACCCACTAAGAAGAGGAACCACAGTCTCTCCAAGCTGCATACTCTGTTCCTGATGTTTCGGATGTTAACCTTGTTTTTTTTTTATGACTAGAATAAATATTTAGGCATCTACTTGGTAATAGGGCCTTGCAAATTTATCCCGAAACCTTAAATTTTGCACATTTTGGAACAATATGGATCTTATGCTATAAAACCAACACAAAGTAGCAAATTTTTTGAAGGGTAATGACAAGTTAAATTGTTTTTTTTTAATGTAAGTAGCAATGAAAATATGTGGTCTTTATTTGTAGTCATCACCCTTTAATATGGTGCCCCTAAATAAAATTCTGAATAATTTGTTAGTAAATAGAGTGAATTTATGTGGAGTTTAATATTAACTATGGCCGTCGTTAACGCATGTCATTAATCTAAATAGCTTAATATGTTAATACTATATAATCCAGATTAATCACATTACCTATTTTGTCCTAAAAGCCTCTTTGCTGCAGAGGGTTGTGTAGTTCGCAGCAGCGAGTTGCACGGTGCAGAGTGAAAACATGAGCAAGGAAACTAAAACTATAGCGGCAAATTTCTCTTAAAAAACATAAACAGCAATGAAAGTCTGGACAAAACCAAGGTCACATGTAGCTGCATAATGGAACGTTAAATTATCCTTCCAGTTTATAGCTAACATTTTAAAATTAAGATTTGAAACAGAAATAGTTCTTTTGAAGCGTTGTGAATATAAAAACCTGGGAAACAGATGTTTTCTTATGCATGTTTAAAAGCATGTTATGTGCACGTTTTTTTTTAATATTTCAACAAAGTTGAACATAGTGATTAATTAATACTAATAAAGATGTTCTGTAGAGGCTAAATGGAAAAACTCGCAGTGAAACACGGTGATGGCAGTGTGATGCTGTGGGGTTGCTCTTCTCAGCAGAGGATTGTTTAGAGTGAACCAGAATGTGACTTAAGGTAAAAACAGGACAACTCTGGAGATTAACCTGTGAGAGGCTTTAAAGAACTTCAGATATGTTGGAGCTTCGCCTCCCAGCAGCCATGAACAAACAGGCGGTGGCATTATTGGCCTAGTCAAAGTTTGGACCTAAGCTCAACCGAGAATCTGTTGCAAGCCTTGAAAACCAATTTTCATTGGCACTCTGCTGTATTTCTTACTTTTTTAGGACAATTTTATCTTAGTCTATTGCACAAAAATATCTTATGTTGTGAATATTTGAATATTTTTTAATCATTGATGTTAGAAATGTGTTTTAGTTTTACTCTGAGCTCATTTATAGATTCACACATTTCCATGTACATACTTGTTCTTATTTCATTTTGTGTATTTCATATTTAGGTCATCCATCCATTTTCTTTACACCCTTGTCCCTCAATGGGGCTGGGAATTGAACCCAGAACCTTCTTGCTGCAAGGCAACAGCTCTACCAACTGCGCCTCTGTGCAGCCCATATTTAGGTCATATTTAAATTTATTCTAATTTCACACTTAGATTATAAGTATCACTAATTGTATAATTGGAGATATAATATTTATATCTTAAACACATAAATATAAATTGTCGCAGCAGTTATTGCGATAAACAATAATATTGTATTGAGATTATTGATCTCAAGGATCAATAAAATTTAAATCCCACCGAACATTTGACACTGGAACTGGAAGACATGTTAAATATTCAAAATAAACAAACAAAACAACAAATAAAATGAATTATGAAGTATCTTGTTAAAAAATTGTCAAGATTAGTTGAGATCAAAACACCAGACTGAAGACTTTTATCATCCAGTTTTTAGTAGAAATAGAGAAAGAAAAGAGAATCAGGCACAATCATTATTGAGTTACTTTTAATTGATCATGAGATTAATTGAATTACTCTTTATTGTGACAGGCCTGCTTGTCTGCGTAGCTTCCTTCCCTCTTATATGCAAGAAAGCTGCAGAAACTTGGACCTGCTCCAGCGCTGATGTTCCCTAAACGGGCCCCTGCATGTCAGGCCTGTGACAGGGTGGGAGGCACATGTGTTCGTATCTGATGTTCTGATGAGTGTTTTTGTGCGTGCATGCTTCGCTATCCAGTTTGTTTGTTTTTTTTAACTCAGAGCCCTGATGCCGGTTTGAGCAGGAAACACATGTTTTCAGCTGACACGGCTGCAGAGGCGGCTGAATGGGTCACAACAGATGCACAAAAGGAAACAAAAAAGAAGCTGGTGTGTCTTTGTCACGCTACCAGTGAGGCCCTTGTGTCGGTGGGGGGTGAACGTGTTTTTATTTGACTCGGGCTCGTATAGTTTCTACCTGGGGCTGTGCAGTTGGCGGTGAGTTTATGCGTTAAATGTCGTGCATGTGGAGTTTGCTTTACTGAACACTGGGTGAAATGAGCAGCAGTTTCAGGATTATCTCCACGTTCCTGAGCACTTTTTTGATTTTTTTTGAGAGCGCCTGTCAATGTAGCTGTTTCACCTCGCATAAATTTTACAACACATGTATTAAATGAGCTCAGAGTGACTCACTGGAGAGGAGAACGGCTGGCACGGCTTCAGGTGGTTATTACTGGATCTCTGCCCTGCACATGCGCTGCGGAGGAAGTTCCCTTTTCTTATTTTTATAACAACATTGAAGGTTTTTATTTAGAGATCAGTCTCACTTCTTATTTATGCCTTGCTTTCTTATTTTCTGTTTTAGTGCATCCTCCTCTCATCTTTGACTGTTGTGACTCATGTTGACTCACACTCGAATGTGGGGCAGCAGACTCGGTTTTCATTCCGTTTTTTGCAGAATAAACGTTTTTGGGCCACAAGGAGCCATTCTGAAGTAATTTTAACATGTTTTTGAGGTGGAAAAACACAAAATATTACTAATTATTAGTAATATACAAAACGACAGATAACTTTTCAGCAAGATATAGTAGCTTGTTTTAAATAAATAATAATAAAAAGTTACTTGTAGATTAGTCCACTTGCGATAAGACAAAGCTAAGATATTTGCACCAGAAACTGGACAAAACAAAGAGTCCAACACACCTGAATGTCTTCTGAGGCTTATCTCTAAGTAGCTCTGCACATCTAGAAACTGAATATTTTGTCCACCCTTATTCTGAAAACTAGGTCAAGCTTAGTCAGAATATTTGTGCTGTGATACTTCGTGTTGGATTACCGTTACTATGAAATCTGTGAAGTAGTTCAAGCACTGTAAATGCTTTTACAAACCACTTTTTTCTTTTTTTAACTTAAGATGGAAATGGTAGGTCTATCCCAGTTCTGTCCTTTATTCTTAGTTGTTTCCTTGCTTTAATGTGTTAAAGCATTATTGCATTCAGTCTGTTTTAACTGCAGGGTTTTCCACATCGTGTCGTCTGATGTGGCGTTTTTTGTGAATATTTTTTTTTTGGTTTGTTAACCAACTGACTCATTTCCTGTTTATTCCTCCTGGAAAACAAATGAGTCTTTTCTATCTGAGGTAATTAAACCATAGGAGGGGTCTTCATAAAGGGAATGTAAACAAAAGAGGGAAATGAATTCAAGGTGGACTGAGAACTTGAAATATGCGAGTCCTGCATGGACTCATAAAGCTTTCCTCTGAACTTGAATAAAACTGGAAGTGGCCTTCGAGTTTCCTCTGGTACTAAAGGTTTACAGCCCTTCCTCTCCCGTTTTGGCCTGCTGAGTGTTTGACGGAGGAAGTGAACTGGATGCAGGAACAGTTCAGCTGGGAGAAGGTGACCAATATTGACATTTTCCTGTGATTGTCTCAGTTAATGACATATTGGTGACGAAGGATAAAGATACAGCAATGTGTGTGGGGGACAGTTAACTCATTGGTAACAACAGCATTTCTGCAGATCCTTACATTTCCCGTCAGCAGTGATGTTATTGTTGCGTTTGTGAAAATGGTGCAGGATATGCACATCATGCGTTATATTTTATAATATTCATTAATATTTTGCACTGTCATGGGATTAAAGAGCAGCATGTCTTCTCAGAGTCCCTTAAAGGGTTCATATGTGGACGCTGAAAATGTTAATAAAAAATCTGAGTTTGGTGAATCTAAAGCAAACTCTTCTGATAAATTCTTGTTTGTCTTCCAGAAAAGTGAACAAAACAGAAACCTGGAAAAGTCATGATGAGTTTATATCAAGGAATCTTCCTCCTTTCTGCTCTCTGCTGCTGCCTAGCGGACAACGTAAGTATTGCAGGGCGGTTATAAACCCTATTATTACTAAATGATGCATGATCAAACTTATAATACGAGTAAAATATACTCTACTGTGCTAAAAAAACTCAGCAGATATATATTTTAAACAATATTATTAATGTGGCCTGGAACACAATTAAATAATATTGACACTTTATTCAACCTTTGAATTAATAAATAAGATAAAATGTGAAAAAAGTTTTTTAAGCAACTAAAAACTACAAGTTGGGACTTTGCAAAGTATGGAAAAAATAAGCAAATCTCACTAAGCCACAACAAAACACAGAGAACATAAAATCTGTAAATGTGTAAGAAGAAAAACATGATGTACTATTTTAAGAAAAATAGATTTCATGGCTGGATTTGCTTCCAACAGTTTTTCGCTACATTTTTGTCAAACATTTTTACTTGGCAAGAATCTGGATTCTTGAATAAGGTCAGGAGAAACTTTTCAACCTGTGGCCTCAAAATAACAACACCAGAGAATAGCAATGCCCTAAGGTTACACATAATTATTTCCATCAATCTATTTAGAAATAAATATATAGTTACATACTTTTAAAGTGATTTTCTCTGGTAAATATGATTAAAAAGCATATCCCTATACATTATTTAATAAGACATTTTGTTGTATTTTTACTTATTTTATTACATATTATCTAATTTTGCCCTTTTTGGGCCTACATGCACCTCCGGGGTCACATCAATCTGAAAATCTGTTATAGAGGACATGCAGTCTGTACTAAAGAAAACCTTTCTGCAATGCAACCAGCTTCCAACTGCACCACCCTGCATTTCTGCATCAAACCAACAATGTTTGTTAGTTCTTCCTTAAAATGGCACAATTTCCTAAACATATATGTTTTCTGTGTCCTTTTGCAATTTAAATATGGGTTTATGAGGGCTGCAAGTCACTGTGTTCAATTATAGGAGTTTTGAGAAACCTTCTTTGACTTGAGGTTGCAGAAAAATTCTCCAGACTGTAGATCTACTTTTTGCCCTCATTTTGACTTCAGATGGGAGTTTATGTAGAAGCTTTAAAAAAACATGCACTTTGAAATATTAATAGATTCTTTTATTTTTTTTAATGGTGGAACAATTTAGCTCATAAAGTTCAGAGTCTCCCCAAAATACACAGCATTTCTTTCCGGTCCTTAAATAAACCTCCAGCATGTTTAGCGTGTCCTTGATGTTTGCAGGTGCCGCTGCTCCGCAGCAAGCGAGGGACCCGATTTTACAGAGGTGAGCCCAACCGGCAGCCAGCTAGACGGACGCTTTTGATTGTTCAGTTGAAGAAACCTTCACCTTCCTTTGAAACATCTTGTGAGCCTCATCATCTTTTTCTTTATCTTCCTCTGCATCGTCCTAACAGTCACCTCCACCATCGTTGTTGTGGTCTTAAAATCCTCTATCTGTCAGTCATCCTCCTTTTAGTTGTTCATGCTTGAATCAAACTAAGCTGGAGTTTGTAACTTATATAAAATATTTGTTAAAGGTTTCATCTTGTCGCGACAATGTAAGAGGAGACAGATAATCTGTGAAAAGATCGATCTCCTCCACCTCCTCCCTGAGCTATAGCTGCTGTCTAAAGAAATGCACTGCTTCCGGTGCAATAAAACGACCAATCAGAGCCAGGAGGACGGTGTTGGCGCTGTCAATCAAGCTCGTGTACACACTGCTAAATGTGAAACAACTTACCATTCAAGGAAAACAGTTTATCTGCTTTTCCGTGGCTGAGTGTTCATGATATAATCAGGAAGGAGCTGTAACGAATTAGAAAGGGGGGAAAGAGCAGCATGTACACAAGCTTGATTCGAGCGCTAAGACCCTCCTCCACGCTCTGATTGGTTGACACTGGGAACACTGGGAGAAGGTAGAAGAACTTGATATTTTTGCAGATTATCTGTCTCATACTATGCTGACAGTTTTAACAAATATGTAAAAAAGTTTATATTTTTAAATAAAAGTTACATCTTTATTCATGTCCTGTTGATTCGCCTGTTTTCTCACTGTTTTCATGTGTTTCCTCAGTCCTGTGTTTGGACAGCGAAACGTCAGCCGTGCGTAGCTTTGGCGACACTTGGCTGCGCTGGAAAGGACAACGCGTGGAGTTTTGCCATTGCGAGTTAAGAGGAAGAGAGAAATGCCATGTTGTGCCTGTCATCAGTGAGTTGGATTTAACACAAACACAATCAGAACCATCTGACCTGCCCGACCCCTCCTCTCTCTCTCCCTGTCGTAATCACCCGTCTGCTTGCCAGCCCTCACCAAGCTGCCGCTTTCCATTATAGCTCAGCCTTTACCTCTAACCTGCCGTTACGACCTCAGCTGATTATTTTATGTTGGCCCGACTCGCTCACGTTTCCACTTCCCTGTTATTTCACTGCATCCACATGAAGAGCCGCTGCTCTCAGTTTAGTCTGAGATTATTTGAAAATCCTCCTGCCAGACCAGCCCTCGTGCGCATTTTCACCCCCATTGAGAGATTCTTCGAAGCAACCCTAACCCTCCCTCAGACAAATTGCAACCACATTTTCCATCTCTCATACAAGCCCTTCCAAACACGGCTTGATATAAAACAAAACCAGCATTGGTTAACACTTAAAACTTGTTTTTTACAAATCCTTGGCAGGGAAGGGAGCCATGTCAAACCGTGTAAACGAAGACATTTGCATACTACTGAAACCCACAGTTTTTTAATTTTCTGTGACCAGCGATGACAAATCACTCAGATTAAAAGTGTCTAAGCTGCTGCTGCTCTGAAGAGCCGGATGACGTGGGGCTGACTAAACGCCTCTGCCGGCCTTTTCTTTTTTCAGACTGCTACGTGTCCCATTGCTACAACGGGGGAACCTGCAAGGAGGCCGTCTACTCGTCCGACTATATCTGTCAGTGTCCCCCCGGCTTCAGCGGAGCTCAGTGTGAGATCAGTAAGTACCCATGTTTCACTCTAATCTGAATCATAATTCTGAGCCTCTAAAATTACAGATTAAATTGTAAAAAAGTGACTAAACGGCCGTGCAAAACCATAAATATTCAGAGAAAAGCCGTAAAACCTTAAAAAGACTGAGGTTTTTCATATTTTCTTACGTCTTAACATCTAACTTCAATGTACTTGAGGTTGTATCGATCTTAAGTTGTTAAAATGATTCAGGTTTATCAGTTGGATTTATGTCTGGACTTTGATTAGGCCGTTGCGACCCAGAATCCATAGATCTGAAAACATTCAGGGCCATTTTCCTGCTGGAAGGTGAACAGCCGCCTCAGTCTCAAGACTTTTACACATTATACTGCCGCCATCATAAACCGGTGACCCACTTTAGACATAAATATAAGAAGAATCAAAGAGATGATTGATTTTAGGAAAAATAAAAAAGTTTATGATCAAGCAGTTGAATTTCTGGAAGAATACAAATATATTGGGACCACAACTGACAATAGACTTTGTTTTGACAAACAAGCTCACCAACATAGACACTTTTATCGTAAATAAATTAGACATTTTAACATGGATAGTCGTTTTATGGGAATGTTTTATAACCGTTTTATTGAATCTGTTCTTACTTGTTCTTTTATTTGCTGGTATAAAACAAAAAACACTTTCAATTCTTCGATGCCAGTGCAAAATTACCAATGCTTTCCTAAGCAACATCTCTGTCCTCCACGAAGCAGATCCCCCAAGGAAGCTCAGGCAATTTTAGCTGCACCAAACCCTTGTTTAATTCTCTTTTACCATCATGAGGCAGATTTGCTTTAAAAGGCTGCAGGCCAACAGATTTAAGAACTAATTTTCTTCTGCTTTTAATAGCCTTAGAAATACATGAGTTGAGTGTTGATGTTTCTTTTTCTTAAATCTTATTTACTGTATTTATTGTTGTTGGTTATTCTGCTGGCTGTAGTATAAATTGCCCCTTTGGGGGTATCAAAGATACCCTGAATCTTGAAGGCAGCGTTCATCAAGACGTGTTTCTGACTCTTGATAAGGTCACAGTCTGGCTGGGTGACTCCACAGCCGCTGTCATAGAGCTGTGGTTTGAAGAGAAGAAAAAGGATGGATCATAAACCATGGAAAGACATTCTGGGACTTGAATGTTTTTGTTTCAGTGGTTTTAGGGACACCCCACCCTTGGATAATTATCCAAAGGCCAACCAAGAGCTTTTTAGCAAAAGTGCAGCCAGTTAATGTGGCCGTATTTTGTGTGTGGTCACTGCTTTAAACCACTAATATGGAAACTATGATATTAATGCTATTGTAAAGCATGATATGGATTTATATGATATACAAGAACTAAACTTTCCTTCATAATTTGTTTTAAGGATCTATAGTACCACAATAAAATAATCCAAATAGGTTCTGCAAATTTAGCCTGGAAAAATCCAGCCCCCTTTTCCAACGCTATTTGCTTTACAACAACAGTTTGGGTTCTCTGTTATTGAGAAATTATTGCTTCCTGTATGGTGTTGAAGTTTTAGAATTTACCCAATCGCTAACGTTTAGCCGTGATGTATGTAACGCGCCAGTTCGACGCAATGGAGCTTACCGGAAATTTCCTGGAAATCTATCTGGTAGAAGATAGATTCTAACAAGGTAGAAGAAGTGTCTTTTAAACTCATACACCGAATCTACCCCGTTAAAGTCTATCTACAGAAGTTCAACTCTAACATTGATGTAAACTGTTCCTAATGTGATATTTGCCCAGAATCAGTCACTCATTTGTTCTGGTTGTGTTCTTACTCCAAAGTGTTTTGGCAACATTTTTGTAATTTTGTTGACTCAAAAATATCAGCAGGTTTTAATTTACATTAGAAAAATGTCTTGTTTGGTTTTCAACAAAATAAAAAAATGAATTTGGAAAGTTTCTTTATCAATTTATTACTAATTAAAGCTAAATTTCACCTACATAAATGTAAATTTTTGAGGAAAAAAACAGACTTTTCAGTTTTTTTGATTGACGTTAAGCATTATTTATTTACAATTCAACCTTCAACTAATCAAAAAGCAAAAACAACAATAGGGACTTGCAATCAACTTGGAATTTTGGATTATTTCCTATGTTAATTCACTGTAATTCTGGCACATGCACCATAATTTGTACTATTTTCTTTATGCAAGATTAATATGACTTTGGTTCTGTAAAAATGGATGTACTCAAGTAATGTAATGAAAAGTATAAGTATAAACTAAACCAAGGCAAATGCAGTTTGAATTATATTTTTATATTTTGGTAAACTTGTCAAATACAGTTAAAGTAATAAACTCAACCAAGTGCAGGCAAAATTAGCCTGCTAATAGAGAAACGTGCAGGCATCATTTAGTTAAGAAAATTAGGTGCTTTACCTTTAGCACGAGTAGGCCTGTCGTGATAAACGGTAAATCGATTAATAAAAAAACCTATCGAGATCATTTTAATTATCGTCTTTATCGTCTCTTCCTGCCTTTAGCATAAGGTCCTAGCTGAATGAAAATCATTATAACATATTTATGTTACGTTAATGAAGAACAGCTGAAAACCTACTGGACTTCTGTTGCGCTGTTTCAGCTGTTTGGGATTCCCCTCGGTAATTTCCCCTCAGAAAGCAGGAGGAGAATCCGCGTTTTCTGATTGGCTGCCTGTCACATTCAGCGTTAATCTCCCAGTCGGGGAAAACCCCTGATTTAGATTAGAGCGGCCACTAGAATGCCTTTGAAAACCCTCCTCCTCAACAAAAATTTCTTGAGACGATGTTATCGTTCATCGTGATAATTTCTTTAGACAATGAATCGACCAGCAAAATCTGTCATCGTGACAGGCCTAAGCACAAGGTTAGCTTAACTTGCTTTACAACTGAACCAGCTTCTGACATGAACCACATATGTATGGTTCATGTTGTATGGGGCTCCATTAGTGTCCGACTTTGTTGCAGTCAATCAGTAGGTGGGTCAAAACACAAGCGTTTCTCTCTCTGGCTTTTTTGTAACGAATAACTAAACCACACATTAAAAATGTATCAGAGTAAAAGTCTGGAAATTAAGTTCAGAAATATAGTGAAGTAAAAGTGAAAGTTATCAAAAATGTTCATACTCAAGGAAAGTATGAAGTACTCCAAAATGTACTTAAGTAAAGTAGTGAAGTGTTTTTACTTTGTCACTATACAACACTGGTCAAATGAATTTTAGTGACTGTATTTCTTTGTCCATCAGACAGCAATGAGAAATGTGCAGCAGGTCAGGGTGAAGGATACCGCGGGACCTGGAGCATCAGTCAGACCGGAGCTGCCTGCATCAACTGGAACTCAGCTTCTCTCAGAGGAAGACGGTTCACAGCTCAAAAGTTAGACGCCAGCAGCCTTGGGTTGGGCAATCACAACTTCTGCAGGTAAACCACAACCAGAACAGCTGCTGAAAATGACAAGTGCAAAGTTTCTTGCAGCTCCATAAACCCAATTGTATACAAATCAGCAGAAAACAAGCCATTTTCCCTGTGTTTGGTTTTAATAATTTGATTGAATTGATTGGAATTGTTATCAGAAAGGAAATTATTTCTCAAAAAGTAATTAAACTGTTTGCATACAAATGCAACTCATAGTCACTATTTGAATTTCGAGTTGAACTATTAAGCAGAGTTTGGTAACTTGTAATTTGTTTGACTTAGGTTAAGGATTGGACTAAATCTTTGTAAATGCTGGTTTTTAACTTTTTATTTGAGAGAGGGACTTGTATTTACTGTTGTCTTTTTGTTCAGATATTTTCATATATATATATATATATATATATATATATATATATATATATATATATATATATATATAAATAAATAAAAAAAAGTTTATTTGTATAGATCAAATAAGCAGCAAGACATTTCAAAGTTCTTTACATATTTAAAATAAAAACAGCATGTGACATTGAATAAACAGTGAGAAAGAGAAAAAGATTTTGAAAAAGATTAAAACAAAAACAAAAAAGATAAAAACATATATATGTAACTTGTAGTTTTTTTGACTAATATTTAACTTGGTCTGATCTTCAGAAATACTTAAGTGTGGAAAAAATGCAACAAAATAGGAAACCAGGACTTTTTCACAATAGCATAACACATTTGGGTTTAGCAGAAGTTCTTAAATGTGAAAGTAGCTCACAAACAACTGGAAACAATTCTGCTGCAAAGCCATCAAGCATTAATATCTGATAAAAATCCATAAAAAAGAATGCTGTCTATAACTATGAGTTGTTTAAACCCTTAAAATGATCTATTTTTTACCTCAGGAATCCTACCTACGACAGCTCACCATGGTGTTACGTCTATAAAGGCTCACAGATAGCCTGGGAGTTCTGCTCTGTGCCCAAATGTCCTGAAGGTAAAGCAACAAAAAAAAAACACACCAAAATGATAAAAGCAAAATGTAGTAAGCTTGCCGATGACACATTTGTTGTGTGTGTTTGAGCAGATAAGAACAGAGAGTGCGTGGTTGGCTTAGGTCAGACGTATAGAGGCACGGCGTCTGGCACTAAGAGCGGCTTCAGGTGTCTGCCGTGGGACTCTCCTGCTATCAGACGTAAGGTGAACAACGCCTGGAGATCGAACGCCTTGGACCTGGGGCTCAGCAACCACAATTTCTGCAGGTAAAAATCACGCTTTAGTTTTGTTTTTACCCTTTGATGTGTGGAGAGATGATTGCAACTGTTTTTTTTAACAGGAACCCAGATAATGATGCGGCTCCTTGGTGTCACATCTACAAAAACATGCAGCTGACCTGGGAGCTTTGTGACATACCCAAATGCTGTGAGTGGATTTCATGACTCTTTTTCATTTAAGCTTTTAATTGACAACAGCTCTGCCCACAAACGCTAGTCCCCTGGTGAAAATGTTTATTATTGAGGGAAGAAACGTTGTGTAGAGAAACTAGGGGTGGGCGATGTGGACTTAGAATTTTATCGCAATATTTTGTGGTACTATAATAATAACAGTAAAGAATATAATTTTTAAAAACTATTTATGACTTATTTTTAGGCAGCTGTATGGCTGTGACTGCATGACACAGCATTCATAGCACCACAAACGTAAATATTCCCATTTGAATATAAATTATTTTAAAAAAGTGTAATTTGTACCACTAAAACAGTACGCAGCAGTTTTTAACCATATATACTTATATTTATTAAAGCTCTCGTGGAAAAAACAGTTGAGAAAATAGCAAACAGATGTCATAAATCAGCAGGTAATGCCCCCATCTCCTACCAATCCCAGCAAAGCTCCAGCACATTTGGTCAGCTGGTTTTACCACTGTATGCCCTGTAAAATAACTGCTCAAAAAGACAAGTGTTTTGCTGTTGACTTTTCATCTAGAAACCACTTACTGCGTCCTTCTTGGTTGTGCAGGAGGCCTCACTTCAGCTTTTCTATGATGTACAATTATATAATTGTACATCTGCACGTGTTTGCATCCATTTTTACGTGCGAATGAAATGGAACTGAGCAAACTAAAATCTCATTATCTAATAATGGTTTTGTGCAAAAATGCAACGGACGTGTTTTCCTCATCTGTTGATGGAACCATAATATGCCACCTTTAAAAATGTTTCAGTAACGTTTATATTATCAAAGTGTTGGACTCGGAGCAAAGCCTGGATTCTTCTGAATGTTATTTTCCTGCAGTAGAAGATAAATTAATTTTAATGGCTTTTTAAACCTGTACTAAGGATGTTTTTCCTTCTGTATTGTAGTGACACATCCATCCGTCATCACCACTCCTGGCATACGCGCTCCCACCACCAACAACAACAATGGAGGTACTTCAGGACAAATTAACGACTCCTCAGTGGATTTCGTGTGATTTTTATCTAAACTTCATGCTGACTCTCTGCAGCAACCTGCGGCCAGCGCCTGGACAACACCCTGAACCGCCCGGCTTTTCGCATGGTTGGAGGCAGATACAGCGACATCACGGAGCAGCCGTGGCAGGCGGTCATCAACGTTTACCAGGCCCGACACCGGAGACACTTCTACCGCTGCGGAGGAATCCTCATCGACTCCTGCTGGGTTCTGTCTGCGGCACATTGCTTCGAAATCAAGTATGTCCTCCAGCTCACCTGTTTGCACACATGCTAATAAAAAAATAACACACAAAAAAATGATGTTTTACTGCAGCATGTCAGAAGGTTACCATTGTTTTTCAGTGACAGAGCCGACAAGCTGGAAGTTATTTTGGGAAGAACTTTCCGGAAGCAGAACTCCAGCAGTGAGCAGATTTTTAAAGTTGAGAAGTACTGGATCCATGAGAAGTTTAACAACGAAACATTTGACAACGACATTGGTGAGTAGGCTTTAACTATACACTAGCTTTTTAAAGATTTGTTCAGTTGAAGGGTACAGACTTTCACCAAGCTGTAAAGTTAACAATAAAAGCAGAATAGGAGACTCAAACTGAAGTGTTTTTCCTCAGTGATGATGATATGGAAAGCTTTCAGTGGGCTGTGAAGGCTTGTAAAACTTTTAAACACCCCACATCTTCCCTGAATGTAAGCTTGACTTTCCTCTGGTCACTTTCCTCTGCCAGCTATTTTGAAGCTTCAGACGGACATCGGCTTATGTGCTGTGGACTCTCCAGAGGTTCATCCAGTTTGTCTGCCTGAACGCGGGCTGGTGCTGCCCGACTGGACTGAGTGCGAGATCTCAGGCTACGGAAAAAACTCAGAATGTAAGAAAACACACTAGTAGCTTTGTGGAAATATTCATATAGGATTGTTGCGTAATTCCAGGTGCTTGTATCTGAATCTTTCAGTTTCTGATGAGTACTCTGAGCGTGTGAAACGTGGACACGTGCGGCTGTGGCCCAAAGAGCGCTGCGTTCCAGAGATCCTGTCTGGACGGACCATCACCTCCAACATGCTGTGTGCAGGCGACACCCGAGGGCTCGACGACGCCTGCAAGGTCAGAACGGCTCAGTTCAGCCTCACAAACAAATGTCCTCAAAGGGCCGGTTGGTGTGGAACGTGTTGATAAAACCCATTAATAAACCTCTGAAATTTGAATAAATGGTCGTCTCTGCACTAAAGGTGTACTTCTCCTAAAAGTTAATTAATATTTAACACCATTTCACATTGATGTAAGTTGGCAGAATACCTATGAAAATTACAGGAGAATATGCCACTAAAAAACCGAATTCTGGCTTTAATCTTCTGAGATCAAAAGCTAAAATTCTGAGA
The DNA here is from genome assembly GCA_903067075.1 of Micropoecilia bifurca. Taxonomy (NCBI): domain Eukaryota; kingdom Metazoa; phylum Chordata; class Actinopteri; order Cyprinodontiformes; family Poeciliidae; genus Micropoecilia; species Micropoecilia bifurca. Next base: position 24,477 of record CAEGAF010145718.1, read on the forward strand.
AAAATATCAACAATTCTGACTTTTTCTCAGATTTTTGACTTTTGATATTAGAAGATTAAAGTCAGAATAATATTGGGAAATTCTGGAAAAAATAAGTCAAAATTCTGAACAAAAAAGTAAGAACCGCAACAAAAAAATCAGATTTCTTTTCTATGGGCCCTCTAATCTGAGCTGCTAATCTATGTAGAGAAGAAACAACAATACTTTATCAATCAGCTGATTGATAAAGTATTAGGCAAGCATACAGCGGTTATTTTCAAGGTTCTATTTTCGTGTCCCTGTGGGCCACATAAAACTTTATGGCGGGCCAGATGTGGCCCACGGGCCTTGAGTTTGATGTGGTTTAAGCCAATGAATTTGAATTATTCTGGCTTCTGATTGGTTTCTTATGTAACAATGACGTCGAGGTTTTAGATCAAAAATCTGAAAAGTGTCATCTAATGGACTTTTTGAACAACTAGACACATTTTTTCCCATCATTAGAAATGTAAAAACTAAAAAAAAAAAAAGTTGGACAGCCATTTTTAAGTCTCGTCAGAAATTTTTAATTGAATTTACTTTGACTAGCCCATTATAACACATAAATATGTTTGGATTGTTTTAAGTGTATCTGAGAAACGTGGACTGACTATAAAATACAAGCAAAATAGGTTAGATTTTTGTTTGTAAAAGTTGTTGAAAAGTGTCATTACTCTTCTGTTTCACAACCATAAACCACCATGTGTTTATTTATGTAATTAAATCAAAGAAGTTTAATTTATTCATGTGGATTTTCTCTAATTTCCCCCGCAGGGAGACTCTGGCGGCCCTCTGGTGTGCCGATCCAAGGGCCGGATGACTCTGATGGGCGTGATCAGCTGGGGCGACGGGTGCGGACAGAAGGAAAAGCCTGGGGTTTACACACGCGTCACCCATTACGTCGACTGGATCAACAGCAAAGTTAAAGCAAACCCGGTCTAAAGTTGGAGAAACTGCAAACAAATGTCTCGTGAAACGGCTCAGATTCAGTGGACGAGCGGTTTATCTCAACGATAGACGGAGAAATCCACGGCACTCTGTTTTGAGAACTGATGGAGGTTTGAAGTCAGCAGGACGGAAAAACACCAGAGGGTTTTGTGGAGTTTAGCGTAGCTCCAGTTTTCTCTGTTGCCATCGGATTGTTTAAAAAATGCTTTGTCCTCTTTCTTGGGGGCCGTTGTTTAATAATCCTGACGTTTTCTGTTGTTTCCTGATGACGATGTTTCTTCCCTGCCTACTCAGTGAATCTAAGAACAATAAGAAGGAAGTTTATAAGCTTCTCTTTACTTTATTGCAGCTTTACTGGAATAAACTAGGAACTGCTGACAGATCTGAAGCACTTTTATTAGTTACTCATAGCTTCTCTCAAGGAGGACTTATTTTATGATGGCATTTATAGGACAACTTAAAATATTGTTTGCCCTTGAGGGATCCCAGACCTGCAACCAAACCCCATAATTTATCTGCTGGTTCAGATTCTGCTTATTTGTGCAGATTTTTTCTGATTTTAGCTTCTTAACGGCAGACGACAACACAGAGGCAAAAAGCAGGAGATCCTGGATCCCATCATCAGAGCGGAAATCGTTCTCGGTCTCTTTTTTTTACTACAGAAGACAGCTGGGTTGATCCCAGCAAGCATATTTTATTATTATTAGTTTTATATGAATATTTTGTACCATATACTGCATACTGATTTCAAAGCTGAACTGTTCAAACTTTCTTTGTTCTGCGATTGTGAGTTTCAGACGCGCTAAATTAATATTTATGTACAGTTTTTGAAGAAATTTTTATGTTTATATTCATCCTTTGAGTATCATGTTATCGGTAATTTATTGTTCTTGTCATTATAATATTCTATGTCAAAACATTTCTGTTTTAATAAAATATTTTGAGAAAAAAAATGGTTCAGGGGTTTTACAGAACAAGAATTTGAAACAAGTTTGACTTTATAATGTATTTTTATATTTTATGTAACTTGTAAGTTAAATTAATTTTGAGACACGTGAAACTTGAACATAACTGGATGTTCATATGGAAAAAAAATTCTGAACAGCTTAAGACTAGTTTAGAAGGAAATTCCTAGACTTGATGAAATGTGCAGACGATGAGCTACATTATCTCTCATGAATGGTTAGTTATTCAGCCAGAAATATTCCAGAAGTTTGCTAAACAGTAGCAACAACTATGGAGATGTGCTTTAGAGGTAATGCACATCTTATTATAGCTCTAGGCTGGAGGTCGATTTAGTTACACAGCAGGTAGAATGATTTCTGTTGTCTGAAGTCACAAAGCAAACAAAACGTGCAACGATGGCGCAGAGCATTGTTTACGTTTGGTTAGTTTCTGCGCTTTGTGTAAACAAGAAGACATTTTTACAGAGCTCAGATTGTTGTTAGAATAAGAAACAAAGAAGAAAAAATAAAGAGGGACTGCAGAAAACTCATACTTTTCAAGACTGCTGTTTTTGATATCAGACTTAGATGTTAGGTTCTGGTAATGATCTCCGTGTAAAGGTTGGTGGCGGTGTTTATGAGGGCCACATGAGCCGCGTTAGAAAGAGGAACAGACTAACATTAGAGTCAGGAAATTATATTTACATATTATTTACCCCTAATCACGTTTTCTACTGCTTTTCTTCGTACGCAAAGGATCAATGTCGCCCCCTGCTGGCTGCTGAAAATAAGAATATTTTACTTGCTTTGTTCAAAAGTCTCTTTTATATATATATATTTAAAAAATTATCTTCATATCTGTTTCAAGTTTTGAGACTTAAATCTTGCCATCTTGTTTACTGTGAATCATAAATTCTACTCTGTGATTTCTGGCTCGTCAGTGTTCTCAGTGTTCTGCCAACCATGACATGACAACTTAATATGAGGATTAAGTTGTTAATATGTTGCTCCGGCTGGGCAACAACTTCAAATATGTAAGCTAAGCTCCACCGTTAGCCTCCATGTTAGCCACAAACACTGAGCTCTTCTTCTTTTTATGGCGGTTGTCAGAACGCTGAAAACTCTGACAACATTGCGCCCTCTACTGCGCATGCGGGACACTTTCAGGTCGTTTGCCTGTTCACACTGCAGAACACATACAGGTCCATTTACTGGCAGTGTGAACAGCAGGCAAAAAAATTGGAATTGCCAAAAAAATCGGAATTGAGTCACTTCAGGCTGCAGTGTGAACGCAGCCCAAGTCATCAGTAGAGCAGCGGTTTAAATCAGCTCATTTTGTTGTGTTACTGCATTGAAAGTCTAAGTATCTTATTGGGATTTTATTTAAAAGACTGGCACAAAGTAGCACACAATTGTAAATAATATGTTTTTGAAGCACTTTCACAAGAACCCCTCCCCCCCAAAACAAACAAATGAAACCCCAGAATGCTGTGTATTTTTATCTTTTTATTCAGGTCTCTTTAGTCTGATAACCCTGGATAAGATTCAGTTCAAATAATTGCCTTCCCCTTTCATGTAAACACAGTAAACTGGTGTGTAATTTAATCTCAGTCCTAATATAGCAGCTTTTTTTTAACACCTCAGAGGTGTGTCAGGTGGTGACAAAAAGATGGAGAAGTTTAAAGCAGGGTTAGTTCATAAAAGCACAAGCTGTGAACATCTGATGGCGCTTTGCTAAATCGGTAACCTGAAACTGGGAAGAGGACGTCCCAGTAGCTTAAGAGATCCAACGCTTAGAAGGCAACAGGACAACTATTACTCCTGTGTTGTGTTTGATTTTATCAAAATTTTAGGTGATCCAAATTGTGGCAGAAGAAACTCAACTCATGTATCAAACATGTGGAACCAAGTCTATCAGTCAGATAAGATAGAAACTGAACTTTTTGTCCCACCTGCATTTAGTTTATACAGGGTTAAATGAACACTGAACATGTCATCTTCATGGTGGTGGTAGTATCATGCTGAGGTGTGGAACAAAGTATCAGGGATGAAGAAGTGATTAATTAAGATAAATACAGATTAAACTGGAAGAGAACCAGTCAGATGCTACAAAAGGTGTTTGGGTTTGTTCGGTGTTTGATTATTTCATGGATTATTTCGGACATTTGGGTTTTTACCTTTAGGTTTATTTTCATAGTTTGTTTTCCTTCCTGAATATTTATATTATTTCCCGTAGATTAATCATGTCCTGTTTTACTGTGTTTGTATTTTGATTATTTCCTTTTTATTCATGCTGTTCACTTCCTTGTATTATTACTCAAAATGTCTTGCCATACAAGATTATTCCTTCAAGTTTAGTTTCTTTATTGTTGCATTTTGTAACTTTGTGCATTTTATTTTTTTTTAGATTCTCCGTTTAGTTTGTTGTTTATGTCCTCTTTAGCTTCTCATCGTATTATTCTGCTTCCTGTTTCTACTGTATTCACTCACATGCATTGCCTCCTCATCTCCATGTGTTTCAGCTGAACTAAAACTCATATGAGCTCTGGATAAAATTTTTCTGAGTTTTTAAAGTTTTGTTTATTAAATTCTTCATTTGTGCCTCTGTCTATGTGCGATTGGGGAAGAGCTTCACCTTCCAACAAACTTCCAACAGGATAGTTTAGATAAAAACATATCGTCTGTTAAAATGGCCCAGTTAAAGTCCAAATCTAAGCTCCACCAATTATTTGTTGTGAGACTGTAAAATATTTCAGTGTCTAGAAATACAGTCTTGGAGCTGGTATGGCAGAGAATAGTGAATCTACCAAGTATTTAATTCACAGAGGGTTGAATACAAATGTATGCCACACTTTTCAGATTTTCATTACAAAAATATAAAAATCTGTTTCATTTTTCTTTCTGTTCATAATTGTGTGTCTCTTTTGTTGATCTATCTTACAAATTCCTATTAGAAAACATGGAAGTTAGTGCTTTATAACATAAAATATCAAATAGTTACTGTACTGGAAGTTACTGTATCAGAAGCAGTTTTAAATAAATATTGTAGGACTTTAATGCCAGCAGCTTATCTGAGGGACATATGTTTTTCATATTTCTTAGGAAAAATCAGTGGAAAATATCTAAAATAACCCCTCATAAAATGTCTCAAAGGGGCAGTATTATGAAAAATCGACATTTCTGAGCTTTACCTAATGTAAAGCTCAGAAAAGTTATAATGTTATTCCATCATTAAAAACATAGAGTTGTCTTTCAGGTATGTTTGAGAAATCCTTTAATCCTTCAGACTAGCCAGCAGCAATTAGCAAACGCCTGGTGGAATTGCGCATGAACTGAACTCGTTAAACCAGCTACTTGTCAGTGCATGACTGGTAAAAATGTTACTGAAAGGTAAATAGAGAAGCTCTGCTGTGATGACTTCCTGAGGGCAGAGTTTCAGAAAGAGCAGAAGTTTTTAAAGAGAGAAGCCCAATTTCAAGGAGTTAAATTACGAAGTAAAATTTCTTTTAGGTCATTTTTGATATGTGTCTGCTGAAGGTAACACAGCTACTTGATTGTGCTATAAAATGACATTATGTGCCTGGAAAACACACAACAAAGAGTCAAAAACCTTGAATGAGAGTTTATTCTCAGTGCAAACACTGATCTGGATGTCAGAGTCTGAATTCATGAGTTTGAATGGCTAAATGTGGCTCCAGTTCACAGGAACCCAGCAGAAAAACAGCCAAAAGAAGCACAAGAAACCTTGAGAAACCTCCGGTCTTTACATGATGACAAGAAAAAAAAAACTGTTTCCTACATAACTAAAGCAAACTGCACAGCAGGCTACATGAGCTACAGCTTCAGTTTCTTTTTTGGCCATTAGAGGGTTGCAGTGCGTATATTTCTGCTCTGCTGAAGATCATTTAGAGGAGGGAGATCTAGCTGCAGGTGAGGCTCTCTGCTTGTCTGTCTGTCTGGCGACAGGTAGGAAATGCAAATGAGAGCTGCTGTTCGCTCTTATGATATCACACGCTTTTAATCTCTGAGACTATTTGCATTTGACACAAAGACCCGTCCTCATGACTTGAGCTGTGAGACTCGTGCCAGCATCCTAACCATGGTAAAGTAAATGTCTTTTCTTTGGTTCTACTTCGGATAATGCTTTGTTGATGTTGGGTGAAATAAGGGGGAAGTGGGAAGGTGTTGTCGCAGACTTTTGCTGACTGTTTGTGCAGATACTGTCACTTCTGTCTGTTTTACTTTAGCAGGGCTACATGAGGGAATAATACGATGATGTTCAGAACATAAAGGTTTGTTAGGATGTGTTTACCTGACAAGCATAAAGAAAGTCAGGTCTGTTCTGGGTGATGACAAGCAGATCTAATTGTTGTGAAAAGTTTTCATAAAATCAGTCATAGGATTCTAATGTGTTGTTTAATCTAACTTAATTTAGATTTAACGTAAATTGAAAAAGTGTTTGACTGATTCTTTATCTCATTCAGAACCAGTTCTGACCCTAACACGGGTCTTTATTTGACTCTTTTATCCAAACATGTCACTTCCTCATGCCGAGTTTCAGCCTCTTGTACAGGAAATCATGATGGGTGTTGGTTGTTGCCATGTGGAATAAATGTTTATTTTTCAGATTAAAACTTAAGGTTTCAAGATGTGTAAAAAAAAAGGTAATTTCTCACTTTTAATGTCAGTGTCGGAAGGAGTCTATTTTAAGTGTTTCTCGTAAAGTCTCAGTTTCTCCTTTTGGTGAAAAGCCCACAACACACTCAAAAGAAGTGAGAGGAATATTTTTGCACAAAACTATTTTAGCTGCTCTTTTTTTAAACCTTTGTGGGAGCAGATTGAGCTGCTGTCACTAGCACAGAAACACTATTTCTATTGTGAGTGGTGAGGCATTTGGATGGTGCGTGTCTTGTCCTGGTTTGCATTAAATTTCATTTCATAGTCAGATGTATTTTCCTCTTTCCTGCTGCCTTCTCCTCGTTGAGCCGGCTACGCTTTACATTAAAAGCTCCAACGCAGAGGCAGGATGCAATAAAACAGCCGACACAAAGCACAGCCTTGTCACTGTGGCTTCTCCCAACCCTAAACTGCAGCTTTATCTGAACACAACTGCATGAGGAAAAGCTGATAAATAGCAGAAGGGTGATGTATTTCTCTGTTATTGTCACACCTGCTGCTCATTTTACAGTGAAGCCACTGTTTTATGACACGTTGAGGTCGACATGCGACTTGTGTTAAAAACCGTCGGTTCTTCTCCACCTTTCTGTCTGTCCGTAATCATTTACTCTGCACGATACTTCCCCTCTGACCGCCTGACGCTGTGGGAAAAACTCCACTTCCTGATTTCACCTGAGGTGTTTGTTAATCTGCTGCTCACACTATTCTCATTAAAAACATTGCAGATGAACGATTGATATTATTACTTTGGTAAAAGTTCTAGATAATCCACCCAATACAAACTTACGCCAATGAAGAAAAAACAAATATATTTAAACAAAAAATATGCGAGAAAACTTTGTTATGTTAATGTTTCTATCTGCTGTGTCTATAATGTAAATAAGACATAGTAAACACTATATTTTCTCTCTGAAAGTAGATTAACCTGTTCTAACATAGACATATTATCTAATATAAGTATTATCTCAAATTTAATATTTGAAAGATGTTTTCTTCTGCCTAAATGTGTTATTTTGTGTTTATTTGCAGCATTTCTTCATTTCAGTCTTAAAATTGACAGAGTTTCAACATAAATGTATATATCGAGTGCTCATAATAACATTTTTAAATGTTAAAATCAGAATTATAATCCGTTTTTACTTTTACTTGAGTAAAATTTTGAAGTAGTGCTACCTATACTTGATTTTTGCTTACTCTACCCACTTCTGAGGGCGAATACTAAGTCACAACAGACTGTTTTGTCAAATACTTTTATGCAAATAAAAATAAAAGTAAATCCCTAAAAATGTCACCGTTATGGTAATTCTGGCTTACGTAAACCAGGAAAACATGGTCTAATGTTATAGAGTAAAAGAAAACAGTTCTCTTTCTACAAGGTAAATGTAAATATTGCTAATACTCTGTATGGAAATATTTCAAATAAAGCTTAGGTATTCAAATCAAAGAGGGAAATGATTTCATCATGTGTGGTTTTGTGAAGGACCCAATGAAGGAGGCAGGCAGAATCATTCTGGAAGTGATTTCATGTGCAAAAATGTACAGGAGAGAAAAATTAAGTCTTTAAGGCCAATGCAGGAAAACAAGAGAATCTCAACTAAGGAGCATAAATACAAAGAAGAGTGATTACTGGGACGTTCAGGTGACAGGGAGGGAAAAACAAGGAATAAGTGCAACAAAGGTACAACAGGAAAATATTAATCAAAAATAAACACACAGATGGATAAAACATTCAGAAAAGTGCATGAGTAATCAGGAATGCATAACGCAACTCACCAAAATATATGACATAAAGTTAAAAACAAAAGTGATGAACAAACTCAAAGTCCACAGAATAACAGGAGGGAAATTTATGTAAGTTAAAAGTTTTCAATTTTGTGCTGCTTTACTCAGGATAAAATACTTACGGCTTAATTAACGAGTCCTGGCACAGGTTACAATTTGCTCCAACTAAAATTAGGCCCCACTTCTGAACACATATTGTATATATAAAAACACATAATTTTATTCAAGCAGAAATAACCAGAAGAATACAGTCATGAAACTAATGGGCTTCTGGTCTCATGGTTCCACCTGCACGCAAATTTAGATTTTTAGATTATTTAGATAAATAAGTTAAAGTGACCATTGTTTAAACTACTTACAGAGTAATGCTCTGAGACGTTGATTGTGGTGATGCTCATTTTTATCCTTTAAAGAGAACTTATTATGCAAAATTCACATTTTACACATATTTGTATTTCTTTTTGGGTTGCTTCTAAAAAAAACCTAATTGCTTAAAAACCCCCAATAAGTTAATGTTTTTTTTGACTGTTTTCAAAAACCAAATCAGCAGGCGCTGAGCCGTTACCTAGCAACCCCAGCTGTTTCCTAGCAACCTATTAGAGCTCCAGAAGGTTTGGTCAGCTGGTTTTACTGATGCTTTCTCTTTAAAACGGCTGCTGGGGGACAAAAAGTGTCTTGTCGTTGACTTATCATTCATAAATCACTTGCTGCATCCTTGTTGATTGTGCAGCAGTCTCTTCTCTTTTTCTGTTTTTCCAACATGTCCAGTTGTATAACTGCACATCTGTTTGCAGCCATTTTTACATGCAAGTGTAAACGTTGAATTAGGGGCCGTGGCCAGCAGCAGATTAGCTGGATTTAAAGTGGCAAGACGACCAGACTAAAATGTCATCATCTTAGAATGATTTTTTTTGTTGAAAACACGTAATGAACATGTTTTCTGTGGCTTATCCAAGCCTGTTCCATAAAGCATAATAGGTCAGCGTCATCTGACACTTCAGTGCTTTATTTCTCTGTGTTTCTGTTGTTTTCAGAGTTTCCTTGGAAAACTGAAGCCTCGGTAAGTAAAAAGAAAGAAGCCCTTCTGTTCATTTGGTTCAATGCACCAATATTTATCATGCATTACTGCAGCATGTTTTGATTGAGCCTTTTCTTCTACTTTTGACACACAGTGGACCTCCAGCCCCTCCAAGGAGGACAGGTGAAATTTACCTTCACTTAAGAACAAAGGTTCAGTTTCTCCTCTAACATTTACATTCCGGTGTTTGTTTCAGACAACAATGCAACGTTTGAATGGCCACAGGATGAATTTGTGAGTAGCCCACATGTTTCAAAGTCTAATTTGTCTTTGTGTGTTTGTTATCTTGGTTTTTGTGAAGGTTTTGTGAAACGTGTCCTAGTTAGTTTTTACGATCACAGAGGGTGGCATGGCAGTCTCATCATGTGGTTGGAGAAGTGAGAAGCTGCAGATTAAAGCCAGCATTCATCCTAACGTAGAGATGAGGTAAAATATTTCAGATTTCTGACGGTGTTTGTCTCTGAGCAGGATGACGAAGACGGGGACATGTATGAAGTTCCTCCCTGTGAGCGTCAGCCTGTCAAGGTCCCACAGACACAAATCCAGGAAAACATTTACTTAGGTAAAAAAAAATCTCTGCATTATCTCTCATTGTAGCTCAATGTTAAAAAAATTCTCAAACTAGAGAAAAAGTATTCACAACCCTTGAACTTCAGAAGCTCTCCATAGTCTTGCAAATATTTTTCACAATACATTTTTGTACTTCCATTTGGGCCTCTACTTCTTCTTAAAAAAAAGCCCAATCGCTTAAATAAACAATAGGTTAATATTTTTTGACTGGTTTCACAAACCTCTGCAATGTAAACTCATAAATCAGCAGACGCTGCCCTGTTACCTAGCAACCCGAGCTAGGGCTCAGCCCGTTACCTAGCAACCCATTAGAGGTCCAGAAAGTTTGGTCTGCTGGTTTCACCGCTGCTGGAAAAGACAAGTGCTTTGTTGTTGACAGGAAGTAGAACATATTTTTGAAGAAGAAGAAGAAGAAGAGCCTGCTGAGTTTGTGTAATTTTACAAAAAAAAAATGCTTCAGTATAAACCTGTGGTTGTGGAGATTTGCTCAAAGAAGCTGGAGAGTTGAAATCACAGCGAACTCAAAGAGGGTTAAATATAAATGCTCTATAACATAAAATGGAAGCAAAATTTGTAATTTTAACAAGGAAAATTTTAACAAGTTTAAGGCACAGTTTTGAAAATTCCTAAATTTCTCTTTTTGCAGAGAGGACATCTCGTCCTGAAATTAATCCCCCACCCAGACTATCCAAACCCCCGGTAAAAACAGCTTCAAACTTTGTATTTCTCTGAAATTGTGCAAATATATTCCTTTACTTTTGATTAAATATTCTCACCTGTTCCATTCAGACACCACAGAACACTGGAAAACGTGAGCTGTCATCATTTTTTGTATATTTAACAGTAAACTGTGTCTATGATGTGGGTGAAAAGTCTCGTTTTCCCTTTCAGCTCCTGAAATAAACAGAACTGAGAAACCCGGAAGGAGAAAGATGCCGGACCCTCCGGCCCGCCCCGCTCCCGCTCCGGCTCCCTTACCTGAAGAAGGTGAAATAAACACGACCACAGTCACGGGTTTAAATCACCGGATGAAACCTAAAATCCATATTTAAATGAGTTTACACAACAATATTTCCTCCAATCTGTGGTTCAAGTGCCTTTAAAACCCAGAGCTGGTTAGTCGTGCTTAATATTTAGCAACATTTTTTTTCCTATGGGAAATAGAAAGAAAACTAAAAACAAAGAAGACAGCGCCTCCTACTGAAACACCTCTTAGCAACTGGGTATCAGAAAAAATAATTGATTCTATTATTTTACATTGGATGCATTGATTTAACATTGACAACATTAAAGTTTAAACCTACCGACAGGCTCAAAACACAAAATCTGTTTTTATTAAAAATATTTTTCGAGCAGTTCTGTTTGAAATAAATAGCATAAATAATTTCTCAGTATCCAGATCTGCTTGAACATTTTTTTATTTTGTTTGTGTTGCATATTTTGTTTTGTTTGTGTTGAATGGTGTGTTCTAATTAATGTTCTGAACTATAATATGGATAAAAATCCAGCTTTATGACTTGCAGTGCTGTGAAAAGGTTTTTGGGGAGTTTATTATCTTTAAAAGTGAGATTATTATGGTGAAAATGTTTTTTTACTCCTTGTTTTTTGGTTTTTAGATGTTTATCTGGATCCAAATGAAGAACAGGTGAGTTTGATCTGTTAGTTTGAAATCATGACATGCTTGTAAATAGTGTAAATATTTATGAGACAATAAATGCATAAATAAATAAATATTAATTAAGGGCTGTACAAAACTCATTTAATAATAGCTAAACTACAAAACCAACAACCAAAATGTAATTTTATTTCACAAATTAATGATCTCTTTTATTTCAGGAAGACAATGACGACGTGTATTTGGAGCCAGAAGCATGTATGTCGCGTCTCACACTGAAAAACAGTATTGCTTGACAACAATAGGTCCCAGAATATCTTTACAGAAAATGTTTGATAATTTCTCTTCTCTCTAGCCTGCCCTCCTCCTGCTCCGAGCAGAGGACCGAAACCTCCTCCTCCAAAACCCATGTAAGTCTTTTCCATTTGAGCATTTTTTGTTTTTTCTCCAGAAAGGGGAGACATTTAAACCACAGTGCAGCCTGTTAAATGTCTGTTATTTCCTGTTTTATGGATGTGAAGGACACAAATGTAGGTTGACAAGATGAGACAAGATGTACAAGAGAAAAAGATTATATTTTTTTGCACAAAACCCCCCAAAGCGTATTAAAACCAAATTCAAACAGAATGAACTCCGAGTTAAACAAAAAGCTAACAGGAGGATCTGATTAAGACCTGAAGAACCCAGGAGACTTATTATATGCTGAAATTATTGAGGCCTGGTTGGCAGGTTGTGTTGGAGGTCAAACCAGAAGAAAAACTGAGGACAGAAAAAACTGAGGAAATCTAAAAAGAAGGAATGGATGAACAGAGAAGCTTCTGAACCAGAAAAATGAACAAGTCCACACTGTAAAAAATATGTTTTTGTTTAGTTCCTACTGCAAATATGCTATAAAACTAACTTACAAGTAACTTTTCAGCAAGAAATATGAGATTGTTTAAAGTAAATAATTAAATGATATTGATTAAAAAGTACTTTCTCACTGGCAGATTATTTCCCTTACACCATGGGAAAATGTCTCACTGTAGGTGAAATCATCTGCCAGTGGAACCTTTTGATCAATATTAAGGAATTATTTACATGAAACAAGTTCCTGTATTTTGCTGAAAAGATACCTGTAAGTTAGTTTTGTCTTATTCCAAATGAAATAAGATGTTTGCACTAGAAACTAGACAAGAAAATACTTGGTAATATTCGTGTTTTTTTGCAAATCAAAACACATGAAGAGTGACACTTATCAAACCAAAAGGTGTCAAATCAGCAACAGAATCTAAAGGCAGTCAGTCTGGTCTTTGCACAGCTTCACACTTACTTTATAATCAGACCATAAGCTCTTGTTTTCCCATTATCTTCAGGGTAAAACCACCAGTTCCAAGAGCTGAGACCGTAAGTGTATCTTGCTTTTCTCGTTTAAATGCTAGGAACTGTCCTAGTAAAAGTAACAGAGCCCAAATAGGTGTTGATTCAAGAAAAATCATTCAGTATTCTGTGCCAAAGGTAATATTTACAAATCCCACACTAGAACAATGTTTGCCTTCTCTTCCAGCAACCAATGTTTTCTGCTATTCACGAGTTAAAGACATGTGAGTAACTATGTAACCAGTGAAAAACGGACACCAACAAACCTGGAGAGATACTGAAGCCAGAGGAAAATGTCATAATTTCTCTTACAGCTGAGGACAGACGCGCCAGCTTCCCTTGTCAGCTACCGCAACGGGTTTTGGCTCCAGATCTGAAGGAACCTAAACCCATGTATGAGTGCTGGCTATGCAGAAATACTATTTAAAGTGACGGAATTTGGATTAAGTTCAAGTTTATTTTTCTGTTTCATTTCATTTTTGTTTAAATGAAAACTAAACTAACCACCCAGTCTTTGTTGCAGGCCTCCTCATCCTATGATGGGAGACCACAAACCTGGAGGTGAGATGGGAGTCTGCTTACATTACTACTTTCGATTGTTTCTGACAAAATGCAGATGATATTCAGCATATTGCTTGTTTTATATCTGTTTTAAGGTGGCAGCAGGATGATGAAGCTGAGTGGGAACGAGGTACAGTATCAACCTGCAGTAAAAATAGATTTAGACTGGAAGTTCTCTGGTTTCATTCACAAAAAACAAGCGAGACAATTTTACTTTTAATATGGTCCAACACGCAGATTTAAGAATCCTGTTTGTAACATGAGTTTTTTCTGTAATCTGTAAGTTTTTTTTAGACAACATGAAAATGTTGGTATGGAGTTCAGTAAAATAGATAACTTGGGAGATTTAAGAGCAAATATTTTGTGTTTCCTACTCCTGTAAAGCAGCAGAAAAACACAAAATAGGTCATTTTCCAATAATAAAGGGTTATTCTGTATTTTTGGTGTGAAACGTGGCAGAGGGACACAAATATGTTGATACATATTCAGAACCTGATATCAAAATAATAATAGAGGGACATTTGTTGACTTAATTTCTGTCTTTCATTCAATTCAGGATAAAGAGTGGTTTGCTGGAGACTGTAGCAGACAGACAGCAGAGAGTCTCTTAAATAGAGTCAGAAAGGTAAGCCCACTTAAACCACTATAAAATGTACTTTTCTGACACAAAACAAACCTTTCTAAAATGGGAACGGTCCCATCTTTTGTAAATAAAAAAAACTATTTTCTTGACAAAAGTACCTTAGGAAGTTTATGCTACAAGGATTTTTTGGCCCAAGAATACTTTCCCCAAACATCATACTCAGAAAGGGCAGGAAGATTTGTAAAAGTAAAATTTCTTCAAAAAAGAAGAAGCCATAAAACACAACTTATTGCAGTAGCATTTATTTGATCATCTTAAACATTCAAATGTAACAAAAAGGCAAAGACATGAAATCTGAAAGAAAGAAAACGTTTCATATTCCTTACAGGTTGTGTACTTGCTTTGCTTTTTTTTGTACATTTTTACGTATTTCTCAACTTTGAAGTTGGATATGAATTTAAAGTTCAAGAACAAAGTGAAATTAAAATCTTGTAAAGAATTACAATTTATATAATTTCAGTGAGTGTGGTTTGTTTTTCAGTTCTACTTTCACAAACTTTCTTAGAGCTGTTTTTCTTTCTTCAATGTATAAAGTTTTATGGGAAACCTATTTTGCAAAATTCACATTTTATGCATTTTGATATTCCCATTTGCGTCTCAACTGTTTGTAAATAGAGAAGAAAAAAATCACCCAGCTTTTTTTTTTCTGCCAAAATGTTCATGTTTTTTGGTGTAAGGAAAATCAGCCATTTCAAAAACCTCCTGATTATTAAGTCATAACCAAGGGGCACTGCGTCGTTACCTAGCAACCCAAGATGAGCCCCATCTGTCACCTAGCAACCCAAATTGAGCTCCAGCACATTTAGTCAGCTGGTTTTAAAAGACAAGTGCTTTGTTGTTGACTTGCCATCCAGAAACCACGTGTTGCATTATTGTTGGTTGTGCAGGAGTCTCCACTTCTGCTTTTCAAAGATGTACGTTTGTGTAATGTGTTGCAGGACGGAGCCTTTCTCATTCGATACAGCTCAGACAGACGGCCCCAGCAGCCGTACACCCTGGCTGTCCTCTACCAGCAGAAGGTCTACAACATCCCCATCCGCTTTATTGAAGAGTCTAAAGGTTACGCCCTCGGAAAGGAGGGCAAGAAGAATGAAGAGGTGAAGGAAAATCCTCATATTTAAATATAAAAGAAGAGAAAGATAACAGGATTCTGAAGGGAAAGGTTAATACAGTGTCTGATAAAGTCTTTTCACATTTTGTCACTTGACAACCACAGACTTAAATGAATCTTATGTGGATTTTATATGACTGGTCTGCAACCTTTACAATTCAAAGAACCTTTTTTTGCTCTCAGTCCAGCTAACTAAACTGGTTTAGAGCAGAAAATGTCACATGATATTTCTACAAAAACAACTTATGATTTTAGAAATAGGATATTTATTGTCACTTTTGAAGAACTAAACATTTTACTTCTGTTTTTAGGTCATAAATGAAGAAAAACAAAGCTAACAAATATGGGTACATCTTCTCTCCGGCATGTTGATATTGGTGTAAAATGATATTTTTTAAAAGAGCAAATAGTTTGTAACCTGATAAGAAAACAGGATCTTACTGGTACTTTTTAGTGCCAACCTCAATTTTCAGTGGTATTTATAAAATCATTAGTTAGAAATTTTAGACAAAGTGATCAAGAGCCATTGTGGAAAGACCAAAGAAATACTTGCAGCTCTTTGATTGGATCACATAAAATCCCATTAAATTCCTTTTATTTTGTGGGTGAAATGTGACAAAATGTGAAATTAAAGGGTAAAAATACTTTAGGAAAGCACCTAAACATACATACATTTATACTGTTTTATTTACTGTTTGTTGCTTTTGTACTTTTGTCCCCTTTCTTGTAGGTATTCAGCAGTCTTGACGAGATGATTTCTTACCACAAGAGCAACCAAATACTTCTGATTGACAGCAAGAGCCAGGCCAAGCACACAGCAAACCTAACGCAGCCTGTACGGCTCTAAAACACTAATAATTACATGTTGTGTGAGATAAACGGAAGAAACTGAAACTTTATTTTATAGAAAAAACCGCCTTGATCTTACCTGTCATTGTAAAAAATAGATTTTTTTTATTCACTAAGGTTCTTTGAGGAAGATGTCTAGATGAAAACTGTACGTTTATATTTATCAAGCATCCAGCTGTTGTACTTGAAGTCTCAACTCTATTCATTGCAATTTTCCCACTTCTGTTCATTTACATAAATTTGTTTGCTCAGATCTTTTTTCTGTCACCTTCTCATAAGTTCACTTCAGAGTGTTTATTTTGAAATGCTTTCAGTTTTTAGTGTAACATGTTGGCTGTTTTGCAGTCTAGAAAATGTCACTTGCTTTGCTTCTGTTGTGTTAATTTCATCCAGGTTTGTCCGTATTTACCAACGTGGACTTTTAGTATGTCTGAATGTCATCATAGGGGGTTTTTGTGGTGTTTTTTTTGGGAAGAATTGATCCTCTGGTGACTTATCCTGATGAGAGCAGCAGTTCTCCAGGATCTGTGGGAGCAGCTGCTAACCAGACGCTGGCGGCTCCACCTGCTTCCTGTCAGGGTCAAACATCTCCTCTGTGATCAAACCATAAATCTTCTACCAAATGGTAGATCAACAAATGTGTGACTATTTGCTTTTAGAAAAACAGTTTGTAAATCTTAGAGCTTTTTGCAAACAGATTAGATCCTGAGATGTAAATCAGACTCAGAGCTTCTTTTAATGCCTTTTTTATTTTACACATCGCTTTGCTTGTACAGAATGTCTGTTCTGCCTAAAATGCAAATGATTTTTCACTGGTTCTACTGGACCAGTGAAATTTGCATTAGGTGCAAAGGAGAACTGAATTACTTCCTGAACGAGCTACTGTATGTTGGCAAGTAAGAGGACTAATAATAATCTGAGCCTCAACTATTCAAAGCCCTGAGAACCGCAGCAAAGATTTATAGATGTTCCTTTTTTTGACGGGAATTCAAGACAACCCTGGGGTTGTCTTGAATTGGGGTTGTCAAGTCAAACTGAATATTTTCAGCTCTTTTTGTTTTTCTTATGCTCTACTCCCATTGCAGAGATTTTGTAATCTCAATTGCAACTTTATTGCAAAAAATGTAAATTTCCCAAAGCTATCCATGCTCTGTTGTCATGCTACAGACCATTCTTTAGTTCCCACAACTAACCATATGATTTGTTTTCTCAGCGATTTGGGAATAACTTTATTTTTCTAAAACACATTCTTTCATTTTTGTGTTGAAAATTGGACCAAAAGAAGGAACAAACCATATCTTTTCTGGAAAACCAAAAGGGAGAATATAAATGATTTTCATTTATGTGTACATTTAGAAATGTTTTCTGTTTCGATGCATTTTTATCTTTCTGTGTACAATGTTTAATTTTATGTTTGTTTAGCAACAAACAAGCATTTAACTTAAAACATAATCAGGCACAAATGAATGCAACGTGTCAATGTTAGAAGTAAATCCTAAAATCTTTACACATACAAACAGCGCCCCCCTCTGGTACTTCTCATCCGTTATAAAACAAAATGTATTCAAACTTTTATTAGAAAAGATTTATTCAAAAATATCTGACATTTAAATATTTTATTAACTAGTCAAAGTTGGTCAAAGTGTCTTTCAGTTGCAAATAGAAACACACTTTACACTTTATGACAAATACACTGATTTCTTTAGTAAACAGAAGATGCCAATCAAGCAGGACAAATGTGTGTGTGGATAACCACAATTTACGTGAATCTACATTTAGTTATTTTTAAGAGTATAACAGCTGGAACTGTTGGAAACAATTTGACTGGATGTTTGGGAGCCATGAGGGGAAACTTTGGGTTTGTAGGTAAACAAGTGTTACAGGAGAGTCTCATGGTCACTGCTGTGAACCGTGGTGGTTCTGTGATGCTGTGGGCTTGGAAACCTCGTCAGAGTAAAATGGAACAAAAACAAGTAAAACAAAACTTGTGGAGTCTGTCAGAAAAACTAAAAACTGGTTTTTCTGTAGATATTTGAGGCTGGCAGAGAGATGTTGGAGTTGGGGATATGATTCTTGTCCATAATAACTGACAGAAGGCTTGAACTTCATCTGCGCTTCCATAAAGCATCATTTTAAACTCCTCTGGGATTTTATGGTCCTAATTCAGGTATTATTTGAGCTTTTGAGATGCAAATTAGCTATTAAAAGAACAACGCCTCAACCAAAATGTTTTTAACAAAAAGATCTACAAAATACTGTCACCATGAGCAAATATTTATTTCTTAGAAAAAAAAACTTTTACATTCCCATTACAAGTTTGTGTTGGTCTGTCATAAAATCCAACGGTATATGTTGAATTTGTGGTTGTAAAATGACAAAATGTGAAATAGTTAAATTAGTCTCTGATTTCAATACATTTCAGAAGCATAAATATTTGTGTTGCTATCCTGTCAAAACAGAGCTGGAGCTGAACTGTTAATTTGGAAGTTGGTGAAATGGGGAGAGGGAAGGGGCGTCAGCGGAAGACTACAATCTACTCTTTTAACGGGATCAGTCATCATGTGGAAGGAAAACACGCCGACACAGGCAAAGTCATGACTTATAAAGAGTCTGTGTGGATTTTTAGGACACCCTGGTTTCATTACGAGGCTCCGCGGCGAGCAGGTTTGGCTCAGTTACTAGGTAGAGCGGACTACTTTTCTCAGCGGAGGAGCGGAGTTTTTCATTCAGCGCTGGTGTAGGGGGGGCTCCTGAATGGGAGCAGTCACTGGATTCGTGTGATTCCACCCAGGCTACACCACCGCCCATCGTTCTGGTTTTTTGGGGGGACACAAGGCAGAAGACAGACAGACAGACACCTCTTTCCTCTGGTTTATCCCCCTTCCCCTTTCCTTCTTCACGGACTCCTCAGGCGTAGAAATCACCTGAAAATGGCTCAGATTTTACCAATACGGTTTCAGGAACATCTCCAGGTAAGCACACGGGAAGAAAGAAAGAAAAAACAGAAAAATTTGAGCTCCTTTGTTTTGTTTGTTTTTTTGGGGGGGGTTGCTTCGCTCTGCACCCATGTTCCTCCGCACACAAACAGCACATGTCGCATTTAAATGGAATCTGAAATTGGGCTGCAGGGTGGCGCTCAATATAGCTACAGGCCTAGTTTTCTGCTCCTGCCGGGCAGATGATGACTTGTAGAAATTGAACAGGCAGGTTGTACTCAGCTCCAATGCGGACCGGTGTTTTCAACTTGAAAACGCCGCCGTCATTTTTTTGTAGACTAACTGCGGCGTTTTGGTACTTTCTCTCTTTCTCTCTCTTTTATTTTACCGCCTACAACTGAGCTCAGCTGTTCACCGTTACGTTGTAACTGAGACCCTGAATGGCACTTTCTGTTAAGCTTTCATGCTACCGCGTTATCATCTTGCAGCAGCAGCATTTTCGCCTGTTTGCTAAGTGATTTTATGCGCTACATGATTGTTTTTGCGGATATTTGGGCGTAAATTCCCAGGCAGGTGTGTGCAGAAGTACAATCTGTTGTTTTGCACTTAGACTGCATTCCAGCCCGCAGGATGAGATCGTTTCTGGGCCTGTTATCCTGCAAGCCCTGCATGACATCTTGCTCTTTTTTTTTCTTCAAAGCACTTATTTTCACTTTATCACGTTTTATCTAAAACCATAAACGTCAATGTATTATTTTATTGGAATTTTATTTGCTAAAATGCAAAACAAACTGGCATTTCCTTTTAAAGAGTAAAGATGTTGACTTCATGTGTTACAAGTTTTACAAATAATGCTCTGAAAAGTGTGGCTTGCATTTGTAAATCCCTTCATTCTGAAATCACAAGAGGTGGTGCATAATGGCAACATCAGGCTAGTGAAGGCTAGAGGAGACTTTCTTTAGCATAGAAGTGTCAATTAAGCTTATTCTAGTTAAGATATTTTCATTTTAATAAATGTATGCTTCAGGAAATTGCATTGTTTTCAAGGAATTATTTTAAGGAAAACTTTTGTTGATGTCATTGAAAATAGCAACCTTCTCTTTAGGGTTAAGGGTTGAGATAAAGTCATAATCAAGGACCTGAAAACAGAATGTCAGGTTTATGCGCATCCTTAAAATGTCTTAAAATTTTGAAATTTGTCCTTAAATATGCTAATTACAAGTCTGAAATTTTGTTGTGGCAGGACTATTTTAATCATGTAGGATCTAGGTACTTTATTTTTCTGTTTGGACTTTTCTGTGTCAGTCACATGCAGATGACTTTATTTTGTTTTGTGACTCGAGGCGGTTGAGGTTACAACTAACTAGATGCTAACAAACCTTTGCTAGCTAGCTTTTTCCATCTATGATTGGTAAGTGTAAAATTTATCGCCAGTTGTTTGGACTGTGCCTCTGAGTCACTTCTGTTGACAATTTGTATGATGCTATGTGCATTCTGGCTTGGCACTACTATATAAAACATTAAATGTGTCTTTTTCCTGTTGTGACAGGTCGTTAATTTCATTCTTTATGGCCTTAAAGTCTTAAATTTGAGTTTGCAGATATGAAGAAGTCATGATTGTAAAACATAGACCTTTACTTTGCTTCGCTGCTGTTTTTGTGTTTCTGTTGCAAAATATCAAACCACTTTCTAAACTACTTGGTGCAAACAGGAAGTGAGGTTTTAGATGCGTCACCCACACAAGTCTCAATACGTGCTTTGCAAAAATATTTCCAAAATTCCTTGGTAGACACTCCAAAAGTTTGGACAATAAATCTTAGTGTATTTTTTCAAAGTCTTCAGTGTTTTGCTCCAGAACCTTAGTGAACAAATATCTTCCATTAACTCTTGACCCCTATTTTTGCCTTTATTTCATAAATGTAAACAAGTTATTTTGTACCTATATACAGCTGCGTGTCAATAATTAGAATATTCTTGAAAAGTGGATTTATTACATCAATCCAATTTAAAATATGATTTAAAAATATATTTATCATTGAGTGATGTTTGATGTTTCCATTGGCTTGCAGTTAATGGAAACCAAAGATTAATTTCGTCATGTAATTCACTGGCGTTCACAGGGATAGGAAAAACATAGTCATTACTAAAATGAAGTGTCTACTGAATACATTGTCCAACCATGCTAATAATAGAAAATTGAGTGGAAGAAAAAGTGAAACCTTGAGAGTACTGGGGAACAAAATGTGAAATCTATCTCTGAGTGAAAAGAGTCTACAGGATTTTCACAGTTTGAATGATGTAGTGACATATTTGTTTTTAATGATGTTTGAATTTAATTCAGTTTAATTTATGGAGTCATGTAATTTTATGAATTGTGGAGATAATTACACAAATACCATCTCATGTATAATTTTAGTCGAGCGTTGTTTTCTGGAAATTACATATTTATTGATTCCATTTATCGATGCTCCCAGATTCCTGTTTGAACCAGTCAATCCTTAAACTGTGATATCCAAAGTAAAGTGGAGCAACATCCTTCTTATTGATATCATTTCTCTAAATTATTTAATCATTATTTGTATGTTAGATGGTGAGTAGGACATAGAAAAGTACATCAGTTTTTAAAAAAAAGGAATGTACTAATTGATTGCGGATCCATATGAATCAGTAGATTGAGTTATTTCCTATGTGGGTGGAAGACATTGTTTTGTAGCTGTGGCCCTGAATGACACTGGCTCTCAAGCTTTGTTGCTTTTTCTCCCCATATTTTGTGAGAACACTCTTCCTATTTTCAGTTAATTTAATGTATGGTTGCTGCTTCCTAAGCAGAATTTGGATCAAATCACCAGACAGGTTTGTGCAGAGGTAAAACCCGTCACTTGCTCTCAAACCAAATCCCTTCACTGCAGCCAGGCTGGCAGGATGAGAACATTTAATGCTTTTTAATGATTTTTAAAAACATCATAAATCAGTTACTGATTTATATTACAGCAGTAATATTATATGTATTTCCAGGCTCTAATTGAAGCATCTGTGCAGCTTCAAAGCAATAAGCGTAAGAATAGCACATGGCCTTCAGTAGAAAAATGCCTCTTTACAATCCAGAGCAATAAAAGAAACAAACAGCCGTTTGTGTGGCATTCTGCGGGGGAATCGTTTCCACCACCGTCCCCCCTTCTTCCCCTCAGTTTGTTGGACTTTGAATCGTCCCCCAGTGCCCAGTGTCCTGGAGCCAAAAGAGAAACTTGGTGACGCGTCCCACCACCTCCACTGGTCTGTAGCTGGTTGTTATGGCAGCAGCCGGCTGTGAAATGGCCTTTCACTAGAGGAGAAGAAGAAGAAGGAGAAAAGCAGACCCCACCCCTCTTTTCTAGCTCCTCTGGTTTGCAACTTCACTTTCTTTCTTGACCTTAGATCCTCTGCCTGAAAACTGTGTCGGCTGCAGCAGAGAGCCATCAGGCCATGTCTGGGTCATCTGTTCTCAGAGCCACATACTTTTCCCTCAAACATTTTTTTTTTTAACTCTGGTGCAGTGATGAGCAACAAACTGGTTTATGTTCCACTTCTTGCCTGAAATCCCACCTCTGCCCATGCAAGTCCAGGTGGCTCAAGCAGAGTGAAAAATGCTTGGAATTTGCAAACCCAAGACTTTGAGCCTCAAGTTGTTTAGCTTTTTTTTTTAGCCTGGCATTTACAGCTCAGTCTATATAGTCAGCGGCAAGGTGCAGGAATGCAGCGTAGTGCGATCAAGACGGCTGATATTTTTAAAAATAAGTTTTTATACCTAGTTAGGTTAAATTTTGTCAAAATCTTTGACTTCATCTCTTATTTTCTTATAAAAAAAACCCATCAGGCTGTATAAATTTATTTAAATGACATAATTTATTGCTGCATTGCCTCATTTCAACTTCTCAAACTCATTAATATGTCTTGGTTATTTACAAACTGAAAAAAAAAACCTTTATTTACCCAACAGGGAAATTAAACAAAATCACATTAATGCACATTAAAAAAGATGAAATTGGTTCTTTTACCATTTTTTCCCTCTCAAGTCCAAAGGTTTAACCTAAATTTTAGTTTTTTATTCGAGTTTTCATCAGATTCCAAACAGACAAAGCAGAAAACAGCTACTTTATTAATATTTACAAACATAATGTGCTATAAAGAACCTGGAATTAGTGTTGAATGACCACTTATTTATTCTGCAAGTAAAGCTATTGTAAACAGTAGAGCTGATCTAAAACAAGATACCAAAGAAATAATCAAGGTTTTTCTGCTCTTTGGTTTTCTTTGTAACGTAACATTTCAGATTTTGATCGATTCTGCGTTATGTTTAAACGTTGCCATAGAAACAAACAGAAAATGAAGAAATGACCAGATTAACCACATCCATGAATCAAAGTATAGAGATTCCAACCTTTTATATTCTTATTGAATTAAAAAAAACTCTTATTTTTGGTTTCATGATTTGTGGAATATAAAGTTAATCTACTCCAAAAGGTAAATGTGTGTGTGTGTGTGTATATATATATATATATATATATATATGTATATATATAAAGATTAACAACATTGTATTTGGATATGTTTGGAGTTTTGAGCCTGAAAATGTGTAGGAAACCCAAATAATTGATTTCTCTGTCGTTGCAGATGGCTCACTTTTCCCATCTCTGTCTATAGATTAAAGTAAATACACATCTGTAATGCTGAGTTCCTTAAGTAAGCGTTATGCTCTGAAGTTCAGTATCACGCTTCATGCTGCGTTGAGATGAAAATGTCTGCTGAGCTCTGGAAGTGAGAGTCACTTGCAGCCCGTTCAGCTCTGTGTGCAGCAGCCTTCGTTCTGTAGCAGCATGAGTAAGTGCCAAAATGTCCTGCAGCTCTAAACCTCCTGAAAACTGTCCTGCCAAGCTGTTTAATGCCTCTAACCTGCAACTCTGCAGCAGCAGCTTCTGCAGCAGCATCTCTGCTTGTGAAACGATGCCCTGCGTCAGGCAGACGGATGCATTTGATGGACATGTGATGTAAACAGAACTTGTTTAGGTCCAGCAAATTACATCAGCGAAGGAAGCAGAGGAACAGAACAGGCATTGACCAGGATGAGGACGTGCGCCTGCGTTCAGTCACTGAAACTTTGATGTAAAAGCATTGAAGGAGCTGTTCCACGCACAGGGCTTGCATTGTTTTTAATGGTTTTCAATTCAGTTCATTTATATAGCAATGCACATTTATGCATCGTACTGGCTAAATGTAAAAGCCTGCTGAAGAATCGGAGACCAAAAACAAATGAAACAAAAGTGAAAACTAAAACAAATCCTTTAAAACAGCAAACACAACTCAATCCTTAGAAAACCCACATTAGTCTGTTAGTTTGTTGGGGCTTTTTTTAGCTTTAGTCCCACTCAGGACTACATTACCGTCCACTGACAGGCGGCTGTGGGTGGCCTTACTGCAACAAGCTCAACAGTGCAGGCATAAACTGAGGGAGAGGAATTGCTTTTTAGATAAGAACAACATTTTAACACAAACAGCAGTTGGGTTTTGCTTTGTTACGACTCAAACGCTTCATAACAAGCATTTAATAGTATAGACGTAGAAGCTGTAAGAGCGTTGCCTCATCCAGCAGGGGGGGAGTAACATCAGGAAAAGTGTTTTTAGGCCCCAGAACTCGTGTATGATCTGAAGGGTCCACATGACTCAGAACATTAATACATGACTGCATCAGAGCACAGAAGAAGTTAAAAAGAAGTAGATTTAGCATGTAAAATATAAATACTGAAGGGTGCGCTAATGACGTCGGTTGCTTAGGCATTTTCTGACTGCTGTCCAGCTTGTCTTTTAGTTCACACATGCAAGGAAAACAGCCACTTGACAAAGTGGACCACTTGTAAATGATGGTGGCGTCTGTGGTTGGGTTTAGCGGTTATGTAGAGGGAATAGTTTGGAAAGGAAGCAGGACTTGATATTGGGACCTTCAATTGGATGTTTCTACTTTTAGGTTTGTATTTATATTCAGAGTTGTCTTTTAGAAGATTTTAAACATTTTAAACATTTTCTCCTCCAAAAAGCTGCATAAAAATAGTTCCTATGCAAGACTATAGACGCTCTGATACCAAAAACATTTTTCTGTGAGGTCTTATACCTATTTTTAAAGCTGGGAATAACAGGTGATAGAGAAAAATATCTATTAGATAGAGGCAGAAATCATTTATAAAATAATCCCCAATTCTGAATTGTCCTTAACCTTTGATCTGTATTGAAAGAATCCTATGTTTCTTTAGGCATTTCTACTGAGTGCATTTAATTATTGGAAGGTACATTTTAGTTGTCAGTGTTTGACCTTTCATTCACAGCTGGAAGTCATTTGTGCATCTCTAGTAAGTTCAAAAAGATCCTCCCAAGCTTTTCTAATATTTGATTTGTTTTATGTTGGTGAACTCTGAGCAAGTTGAAATCGTCTACCAAAAGTTTTTATTTTTAAAAAGCTACTACTAGAATGCAACGTGAATTTGAAAAGTGTCTGAACATCCAAGGAGGCAAAAAATACAAATACCGCCTGCGACTTTAAAGAGAGAAAATTTTAATTTGTCAGTGGAAGTTTTTACTTTAGTTTATCTTCTTTTCTGACTAGCTACCGGCTCGACTTTTCCAACAACTTATGGAAAAATGTGAAGCACTGAAGTGTTTTTACATCGTTCCTCACTTGAGCTGCTGATGCAACACTTCCAGCCAGTCTTTGACTCACCACATACCATCCAAGCTGCATCGGCATTAATGCTGTTTTTGTGATATTTAACCCATCCTTTTACAGAAAGATAATGCGCAGTCGTGTGTGAGGAATCGATGGAGATAATTTATGGGGCTGTGGTAGGTTAGAGCTGAAGTGTGATTTTTAGACTGGAATCTTCTGCTGAAACGTCCGGTGAGTCAGTCGCCCCACCCTGAACTGTAAAATGCCAAAGGAGTGTGTTACCGCTCCGAATAGGCCAACTTCTCAGTCGCGTGTTTTGTTCCTCGCTTCCACACCGCTTTGCTTGGATGTTATCTCGATGCTGAACGTTTTCTTCAGCTCTTCCTCACATTCTCATCTTTATCTTGCTTGTCCCCTACCATCTTTGTTGTGCTTCCTCCCTTCTGCACCCTTAGATAATTTTGGCAGTCCTTACAGGAGAGGCAGCATATGGCTCTGATTGCCCTCAGGTCTTCTCTGTGGCCTTTTTCAAGACGCCTGCATCACTATTTTTGTGTTTGATGCTTCTTAAGATTCATTTAAACAATCAACACAAAGCATTTTTGTTTTATTTTCCACCATGTAATGAATACCAAAAACAAGGCCAAGGTAGCTTTCCTCTATTTTTTTCTGCAATCTGAAGTTAGTATTTTTTTTCTCTTAGTGATATGACAGAATCAGTTGTTTTTATGCCTTAAAATGTTTATCATTTGGTTTTATGCTTCAAAACAAACTTCCAGAAAACTGCAATGATGCTGAAACTCAAATTTCTTTAAATCAAGGCTGAAATTTCACCTTTTCAGAGCTGCCTTTGATTCATAATTACTGGAACGTTGATCAATATATTGATCGATATATTTGATGTTTGTATTATTATTTGCTTCTTTTAATGGCATTTGACAAAAATCCAATATGTGTTGCTCGTCTCATAATTGGTTACTGTATTAAGTTTTTTTTAAATATTGTAGCGCACTGTGAATTGTCTAGTTGTTGAAATGTGCTGTGCAGATAAATTTGACCTGGTTGATATGAGGACATCCTGGGAGTTTGGTTCCACACTCGTCCCTGCATCCACTCTCAGGAAAGGCTTTTGCCAAATCCACAGCTGCATTTGCACATCATCCTGCAGATCAATCTTCTAGAAAATCTTGATAGATGAAAAAAAAAATCCTTTATTTGGGTCTCGGTGTGAATTCTGTGTACCAGCTGCAAAATGTTATTCAGATAGAAGCACATAGATGCTGATGTTAGTAAAACAATAGACAAAATGCATATATTTCTGCAAAGAGCAGCTGAATATAATTAGGTTGTTTATGTGTTGGAGCAATGTGCAGAGTAATAGTTTTGCAAATAACTGATTCACAATATTTTGTAGTCCAATTGTGACAATAAGACAATAAAAGTAACAATAAGAACTATTTGTTCCTGTTGTTTTTATATGACTGCATGGCACAGCAATCATAACCCCAAAACCATAAACGCTACTCCTGAAGAACAAAACATTTCTATTTGCAATATGGTTCTTTAGAACACCAGTCACATAAAGAAGAGGGATTTGGCTCACATTAAGCTGCACAGACAAACTGCATTTAGAACTTTAGAGAATGTATTGACCCTGTCATCAAACAAATGGTATAGAAAATAACTAACAATCCAGTTTAAAAGAATTTATCATCAAAAAGAAAAATCAAAATCACTATAAGATTTGATAAATGATGCACTAAATACCCATCCTCAGTTAGAATGCATGCCAGTGGAAATTTCAGGCTGAATCCTACACATGCATTGCCTTAGATGCTAAAGGATACAAATAATTTTGGCATTCAAAATACTGTTATTGTGGTATTTACCAAAATACTATCACCACATGCTTTTAATATTGTGCATTCCTGTTCAGAATGAAGCAGTCTGTAACTAAGGGAGGTTTCCAGCTCTGTTTTATTGTCATGCATTTGGTGGGAAACTCTGTCTCAGAGTGACATTTGGGTAGTTTAGAGACCTGGCTTCTAAATTTCATGGAAGCTGGCCTTCTCGGATGTTTGTGGAACATCTTGGGAGAGTTTTAGGACCTTGCAAAGCTGACACATCCAGCATGTTTATTAGGAAAAAAAGAATATTCACAGAGTAACAAAAGGACCAAAGGTGGTATAGATTATATTTCCCTGTTAGATTCATCAATTTTTGCATGCTTCAGATAAAGGTTAAATAATGTCAGGTGAAGAGAGTGGATTCAAAAAAATAGGAAGAAAGAAAGAAAATGGAAAGAAAGTTTAAAGTTGTGTGTGTTTGCTCAGAGTTTTGAGGCTGTTTACAAATGGGTAAAGCATCCAATTTTTAACGTAAAGCATGAATTTAATCAAGAAAATGATAATTTTCTAGATTAGTAACCGTTTCTTATTTAAAAGCGGACTTAAACGGGCGCACCCCGGTTTACGACCCTGATTTACGATCGCCTCTTTCTTCCTGTTTTGCTGAAGACCCGACTTAAATGGCTTCAAATGATTTGTTGTCCTGCTGCTCCAGCCAACTGGGAGATAGTGCGGTCCTTGTGATGAGTGTAAAGATTCCATTCTGCTTGCTTCAGACTGCATAATGCAGGGAGTTCAGTCATCAGGCGGAGAATGCCTGTCCGCTCCGCTCTCTCTGCTCAGACAAATAGTCCGGCTGCAGCTGGAGGGATTTACGTTTTCACTTATGCTTAGATTTTACACCATCTTGGTGTTAAAAGAGCTGAAATGGGTGTTTAAAAGAAAACCTTTATTGTCGTCAGAGGTTTCTGTGGTTGTTCGCTGGCTTTCTGTGACCCCTGTGTGGGAAAACACCCTTTGAGATAATAGTTGGAGGACTGGAGCAGACCTGGTGCTATTTTTATAAAAACTATATTTTGATGTGGCTCTCACTGGGTTATCCCAGCAAAGCAAAGATCAGCTGCTGGCATGTACGTTTTCCCTGGGACTTTCCCCCCCTCCAGATTCTTTAAAGATGTTTTCCAACATTGTTTGTAAAATTAAATGCAAATGTCTCTCATGCATGTTGACATGTTTGGATGAAACGACTTTAAAATCATTAACTGAACACTTACTCATTATCTCGTGTTTGTCAGTTGTGTTAATGTTTTATTGGACAATATTGATTAATCTCTGTTTCTTCTCTATAGTGACATAATAAGAGAGATTATATATCATATTATATATTATATATATTATATATTATTTAAAGACTTTACGTTTCTATCCACAACCCAGAGGTGGTTAGTTTGCCAAAAAAACGGTATCTTGATGCTTTGGTGAATATCTGAGTTGAAAACTGAGGCAGTAATAAGATATGCACCAATCATTGGTCCGGAAATCAAAATGATTCCCATAATCAGGTCTGATCGGTGAAAATATATATCTTTTTCTTGTATCACATTCATTAAATGCATCAAAATTTAATAACTTTTACCATTTTCGCTCTTTAAAACCCATCAACCAACAAAATGTACTGCAAAGTTATTTGGATTAAATAAAAATCAGCATGAAATTGTCCTGAAATTTTTTAGATTCAAATCTACTAGCACCTTATAACAACCTGCAGCAAGTGTTTTTCCCCGTATCTATTGTTGTTATTTGACTGGAAAATCAGAGGTTAAAATGTCAAGAAAGTTAGAAATTACATATGCACAATCTATTGAATCGACATCATCCTCAGAATATCACAATCTTCAATGACTGCTTGGACGTTGTAGTCTGTAAAATATTGAATTTCTAGTGTCTGCATGTTGGAAAACGTGTCTTGGCAGTTTAACTTTCTTGTTTATACTTTTATTACACCTACTTTACATGTTTGTGCCCTGGCTCATAGAGTGGGGTGTGGATATTGAGCAATAGTAAAGAAGAGTCAAGAAAATGTGAGTTAATTAACATTTTTGCAATCTTCAGCAAAAGCATCACAGTTCCATATTTTCTTGATATTCTGCAACCCTACAGGAAAGTGTTATATTTCTGATATGGGTGGGAAGCTGTGGGACTCCCTCTAAAATGATTGGACAGTGAAACAGCTGGTTACCATGGAGACTGAATGCAGGCATGTAGACAGACATTACTGGCCAAGGAGTTGCACAGATTTGTTTTGGGCCTCCGATTCTGCCTGGACATCAGGAACACGGCAGATGTTAGTAACCTGCAAACAATAGAATGTAGTTTTATTTTATAATGTAACTAAATGATTGAGAATTTGTTAATTGAAATAAAAAGGGAAGAACCTAAAGATGTTTTGTGAAAGTCTGTGTGCGATCGTGGCGTTTGTTTTTACTGACTTCACTTCCAAAGCGAAGTGAAGTCAGTAATCTGGTTCTGTATCCAGATTCACTCCAAACCATCAACTTGATGTTCCAGCTGGTGTTTTTATTCTCTTGCATTTTTTTTTTTAAAAATTTCCAGTTGCAGAACCTGGGTGTGAACCCAGCTAACATCGGCTTCAGCTACCTGACCATGGAGTCAGACAAGTTCATCTGCATCCGGGAGAAAGTGGGCGAGCAGAACCAGGTGGTGATCGTGGACATGTCCGACCCCAACAACCCAATCAGGAGGCCCATCTCCGCTGACAGCGCCATTATGAACCCCGCGAGCAAAGTCATCGCGCTGAAAGGTGAGATGGTGAAAGTCGTTGTACATTGTCTTGTATGAAAGTTATTTCTGTCTTCAGTACAATTAATTGTAGTAGAAAAAGAGTCATGCAATGATTAATGCTGGCCAAACGCACTCATATCTGTTTTCTCAATGTTCCTAATTGGTTCGTCATATTGATTATCTGTTGGTGAATATAACCCGTAAAGCACAAATGAAAGTGCTGATCTGCCTGTAATGCCTTTTCTCTCCTTCCTCCCCCCTCGCTCTGGGAATAACTCGCCCCCGTTTGGCCCTACTAACTTTGTCCTTTCACTCTTACCTGATTGACATTCTGCTTTCTCCTCCCTTTGCTTTCTGTAATTTCTCAGACGGTGAGTTGCTTTCTGTGTGTCTGCCTGTCTGGCACCCTGTTGTCATGATACAGTAGCCATGTCTCTCTCTCATAAAAGTGTCTCTAACAACCATGCAGAGGCATTTTGACCACTCTGCAGCTGCAAAATAATCCAAGCCTGTGTTCTAATCTAACCTGCCGGCAGATGCACTTCTTTTATGAGAACAACACGCGTTGGCATGGCTGTGTGTGTGTGTGTGTGTGTGTGTCGTATTGAAATCATCACATATTAGAGTAAAAAGCGCTGAAGCCCTGCGTGGGACTTTGCACGCCTGCGTGAGCCAGTAGCCATATCATTGTTGTTAATTAGGCAACCCATTAGCTTATCATAAAGCCTGTCTGTGCTGATGGCTGTTTGCACAACAGAGCCAGTTTTCACCAACCTCATGCATTACCTCACCTGTTTGTTACGTTGAGAGTTTTAATGGCTGACGAAGGTTGTTACTGGTCGCATACGGAGATAACCAGTCTATTCTGGAGCTCAGAAAACGTGCTATGACTCAGTTACTGCGAGCCATTATGACCTTTCTCAAAGCTGCCATCTGCTTCCTGTAGCTGGAGGCCAGTTGATTCTAGGTGCAAATGTCAGCTGGGTGCACAAAGTGAGGCTTCAACGGCTTACACAACACTTTGTGGTATTCATATTATTACAGACTGACAATTTGCTGGAACCTCTGCTTAAAGATATGCAAAAAACCTTAAAATAAATCAAGCCTGTGCTGTAATAGTGTACACTCATGCTGGAAAATGCAAACTTTTATTTGAGTACATTCATTCAATGAGCATATAAAATCCTGATGGTGTGGCAGAACTCAAATCATATTATATTTCATAAAGTTGAAATGTGTATATACAGAGAGATGTTTGATCATTTCACTTTGCACAATCTTCGTAAGCCCCTCCAAGTCCTGGCACCTGTCTTATGCTCTTCAGTGTCAATCACAACACCGATAGTCATTAATCCAAATGAGATTTGTGTGAATAAAGGTCCTCAACATAATTGATGTGTTAACAAACTATTACTTCTACAGATTTTTAATGTGATAAATATTTTGTTGTTCCGTTAAACTCTAAAATAAGGCGCAGTTGGTAGAGCTGTTGCCTTGCAGCAAGAAGGTTCTGGGTTCGATTCCCAGCCCCGGTCTTTCTTCATAGAGTTTGCATGTTCTCCCTGTGCATGGTGGGTCAGGTTAATTGGCCTCTCCAAATTGTCCCTAGGTGTGAGTGTGTGTGTGTGCCTGGTTGGTTGTCCTGTGTGTCTATGTGTTACCCTGCGACAGACTGGCGACCCGTCCAGGGTGACCCCACCTCTCGCCCAGAACGTTAGCTGGAGACACAACTAAGGGACAAGGGTGTAAAGAAAATGGATGGATGGATGGATGGATGGAATTAATATGATATTGTTAATTTGTGCAATCATGTCTTCTTCAGAAGTTTTCATGTCATTTCCTACATTGATTCTTGGTGCAGTGCCACCACAGGTGAGGAGGGGAACAGGTTTTTCCAATGTGAAAATACGCATATTTTCACACCTGATAGTCCGTAAATATAGTTCCTCATCTAGCCTGGTTTTTGAAGGCTGAAGGAAATGGGTCTCTGCGTTACATCATATTTTATTGTGAATGGCTAAAGGTTCCCAGGGACTCTTCAGAAAAAAAAAGTAAAGTATGTTCATTAACTGTTTTGGTTGCATTTAGTTGGAAGTGACTGCTGTCTAAAAATCAGGTAATATACACAATTTTTAAACAGGATTTTTTTCTGACTGAATAAATGTACTCAAATGTAAGTTTAGATTTAGGGATTTTTTTCCTTTATGCTAGAAAATGTCTGCCTTAAAATGTTCACCTTAAGACAGGCGAACATGTCAATGAGCATTAAAATAGAGAAATAATCTAAAAACAAAAAAAACCCCATCGTTACGTCTTACGTTTATCTGATTTCTGCGTTTCCATGCATCCTCACAGCTGCCAAAACCCTGCAGATTTTCAACATCGAGATGAAGAGTAAGATGAAGGCTCACACCACCACGGAGGAGGTCATGTTCTGGAAGTGGATATCTGTGAACACCGTCGCCTTGGTGACGGACACGGCGGTCTACCACTGGAGCATGGAGGGGGATTCCCAACCCACCAAAGTGTTCGATCGGCACGCCAGCCTGGCGGGATGTCAGATCATCAACTACAGAACCGACGAGCAACAGAAGTGGTTACTGCTGATCGGGATTTCTGCACAGGTACGAGTTCACACCCCTCTGCATGTCTCCCCTCGAGTCGTAACTACCTTTTACGTCTCTGGTCTGCAGCAGTTTTGGAAAAAAATCAGCGCCAAAAAAACTTTCACATATTTCTGTGTCTCCTGCTTGGCCTTCTGTCCAGTCTGAGCTTGTAATTTCACACCCACAGACAAACACGCTGCTCCTGGGACACTTTTTGGGCATTAACACTTGGAGGAGACGGTTCTCCTGTTTTTTTTCTTATTTCAGAGTTTTAATGAGGAGGCAGAGCATCATATTCTCAAGTTTTATTAGATTTTAACAGTGATGCACATGTGAATTTTTCTGGAGAAAGAATCTACATCAGGTGTGAGTTGCATAAAAAGCCATGTCTTAGATTATTTAATCAGTTTGATATACTTTCATTCTGTTGATGTATTGAAACCTCTATTCACGTTTTGCCTCATTTTTTTGAGAAATTTTAGTTGAGGTGAATCATTGTACATAAATGGTAAAAGTAGAAAAAACTGTTAAAGATAAATGGTTAATAGAACAGTGAACAATATTACTCAGGTTTTTTTTATCAGTTAAAATGTGTTTAATACTGTATTTCTATTTAGGAATTATGTATAATATATAACATATTAAAAATATTCAAACTATATATTTTTTCAAACTTTACTGCCATGAGTAATTAATAATTCTCATATTAGTTGCTGCTATTGAACAAAGATTGTTATGGAGTTGATAAATGTAACTGGGTGTATCATTAATGGCACAAAGAAGTCTTGATGTGTTTTGCAAAATAACATACGGCTCCTTAAAATAAATAAGAGACCACTTTAATTGATCAGATTCTCTGATTTCACTTTTTATAGGTGTATGTTTGAGTAAAATGAACCTTGTTCTTTTATTCTATGAAGTACTGATAGGTCTCTGAAATTCCAAACAAAAAAATTAACATTTGTTTGCGTGAAATGGAAAACGGTCAAAATAATGAAGAAAATGCAGCACTTTCAGACCTCAGATAATGCAAAGACAACAAGCCTATCTTAGTTTAGAAACAACAATGCTGATGTTTTAACTCAGGAAGAGTTCAGGAATCAATATTTGGTGGAATAACCAAAGGGTTTTCAATGGGGGTCAGTGCAGTGGGCTCTTTATTTCTTTTTAGATCTGTATATTATCTACATACGTTCACTGCAGCAAGTTAAGACTCTGCTGCTCTAGAGGATTCAGGTTTTCCCTCAAACTGAGTTCAGTCAACAAAACGTTTTTGGGGTTGAACATTCAGAATTTGATCTGTTTAGATATGACTAGATTGTCCAGGATCAAATTTAATAGCTGGAGGATCTGAGTAAAATTTACACCTCAGATTGGAAATTGTTCCTGTTTTCATGCTTGAATAACAGGCCAAAACTGCCCGAAGGATGCGCTCCAATTACACTTTCCTTATAAAATTGAAGATAACATTAAGTAGATGATTAGTTTTTAGTCTATGGAAGTAAAGTAATTCCTTAGATATTTACTGGATAAACAGAAACAGTTAGGATCACTTCTCAATCCCTGCAGAAGCATTTTTCTCCCTGAACAGTCCGATGGTTTGTCAGCTAGAGTTAATGAAAGACACCTGAGGGGTTTCACTGTTATTGAACAGGAAGCTCTGCTTCCACTGTAGCTGTGCACATAAAAGCTTCTCAGAATGCTCTAATGAAGAGAAATTAAACTGAGGGAGGAAAATACTGGAAAACAGTTTAGTCACACAGGGGAAAAAACACTTTTCTAGTGTTTTCTTGTAAACAAATCTTCTGCTGCAAACAGTGTGTTGGTTTCCATCCCACAGCCCTGACTTGTGACTCCTCATTGTTTAAGTAATCACTCTTCCCAATTATAATGTCTCATCTTAAACCCTCAACAGTCAAACAGCGAATCTGAACTTTTGTTGCATTGTGTTGCATCACAACTCCACAACTTGGCGTTTTGACAATCCCATGAGTCTGAGGTTCAGTTTTGTTTTTCTTTGCAGCAAAATCGCGTAGTCGGAGCGATGCAGCTGTACTCGGTTGACAGGAAAGTCTCCCAGCCCATCGAGGGCCACGCCGCTGCTTTCGGGGAGTTCAAAGTGGAGGGAAATGCCAAACCTTCCACGTTGTTCTGCTTTGCTGTGCGCTCGCAGGCGGGAGGAAAGGTGAAGGTTCATTAACGAGTTTCTTTTACGTCCTACTTGCGGTGCTTATTTTATTTACACATGATGACTTTCTCCTCAAAGTTACACATCATTGAAGTTGGTCAGCCCGCTGCAGGAAACCAGCCATTTGCTAAGAAAGCAGTGGATGTGTTTTTCCCTCCAGAGGCCCAGACAGATTTCCCTGTAGCTATGCAGGTAAGTGAATGTCAGCTACTTATTCAACTCCAGAGAGTTTTAGGTGACTGGTAAATTCTTAAAATCTCTTTTTACTCTCTTGTTGTAGATTGGGAACAAGCATGGTGTGATATATTTGATCACAAAATATGGTTACATTCACTTGTATGACCTGGAATCTGGAGTGTGTATATACATGAACCGCATCAGTGCAGAGACTATCTTTGTTACGGCCCCTCATGAGGCCACCTCAGGGATCATCGGCGTTAATAAGAAGGGACAGGTGAGGACAAAAGTGTTTTAATATAAGTGTTTTAATACAAAGCTTTTGTTACTTAGCGAGTATCAGTTTTACTTATTTTGCTAAAAAAAATCATCAAAGGGTACATATTATTTTTACAACTTTTTCAAGATTTATGTTGTCTGGCTCTGAAATGTATCTTAAAAGTGACCTGTTATGCTTCTTTGAGCACCTTAGGGTCTGGGGTCTATGCAAAGCATGTTTATTACATTTTTGGCACAAAATCATTGCTAGATAGTGAGATTTTAGTTTGCTCAGGGCTGCCTATTTTGAACTCCTTTAAAAAAAAAGCTGTTTCACTTTAAATCCACATTAATTGAGTTGGGTGGCCATGAGTTGGGCCATGCCACCCAACTCAATGTTTACACTCGCACATGAAAGTGGCTGAAAACAGATGCACAATTTTCAACCATACATCTTTGAGAAGCATTAGTAGAGCCTGCTGCACAACAAAACTCTTGTCTTTTCCATCAGCCATTGTACAACACATATATTAAAACCAGTTGACCAAACCTGCTGGAGTTCTTTTGGTTGCTGAGTAATGGGCTTAGCTTCAGTTTGGTTGCTAGGTAACTGGTTGGGCTTTGCTGGAGATGCTAGGTGAGGGCCGATAACCCCTGATTTGTAATGTTACATTCTGTGGGATTTTGAAACGGCTCTTTTTCCAGACACCAAAAAACATAAACTTATTGCCAAAAATTGCCTGAATGTTTTCTTTTGTTGTTGTTTTATGCGTTGGACCTGACAGTAGAGATCCAAATTGAAGTCCAGAAACATCCAAAATGTGAATTTGGCTTAAATGTACATTGAAAGATTTACCTTCTAATTTTTTTTTCTGTTTCTAATTTATTGAGCTTTATTGACATATTGCGACTGCCTTTTCTACACGTCACAGGTCTTGTCAGTGTGTGTTGAAGAAGAAAACATCGTCAACTATGCCACAAACGTTCTGCAGAACCCCGATCTCGCCCTGAGGATGGCAGTGAGGTCTAATCTTGTTGGGGCTGAGGAGCTTTTTGCCAGAAAGTTTAATACTCTGTTTGCCCAGGGAAGTTACTCAGAGGCTGCAAAGGTTGCTGCATCTGCACCCAAGGTACGTCAGACTCTGCAGTTAAAGTGTAGCGCTTGCATTTTCTTCTCTTGCCAGGTGCACTTCAGTAATGAATAGATTCATTGTGTATCTAACATTTAAAAATTAAAATTCCTAAAAAATGTTTACTTTAAATACATTAATCACAGGTCTTAAATTTTGTCTACCTATTCTCGTATATTCTATGTATTATTTTTCTTGAATTCCATTCATGATGGCCTTAAAAAGGTCTTAAATCTCGAGTTCATTTCACGTTAAAAAACACAATATGAATAAATTAGTTCATCTGATTACCGGACTGCCATCTACAATGATTCAGAGTTTCAAAGAATTAGATTTTTCTTTTCTTGTGAGTTTTACTGAACCACCATGAAATTGGTCTAAAGATTCAGTAGAAATTTTCTGTTTTCCCTTCTCCAGTAATTGCTCCATTGTGTGATTTTTGACCCGCAGGGTATCCTCCGAACGGCAGAAACCATTCGCAAGTTCCAGAGTGTCCCAGCCCAGCCGGGTCAGGCCTCACCCCTGCTCCAGTACTTCGGGATTCTTTTGGACCAGGGCCAGCTCAACAAGTTTGAGTCTCTGGAGCTGTGCAGGCCCGTCCTGCAGCAGGGCCGCAAGCAGCTACTGGAGAAATGGCTGAAGGAGGACAAAGTAGGAGCTGGTGAAAGTTTTCTGCTCATCTGTTGTGCGACTTTCATAATTAGTAAATGCGACTATGTGTGCTCTGCAGCTGGAGTGTTCAGAGGAACTGGGTGATCTGGTAAAGGCCTCGGACCCAACGCTAGCTCTTAGTGTTTATCTCAGAGCAAATGTCCCCAACAAAGTCATTCAGTGCTTTGCAGAAACAGGACAGTTCCAGAAGATAGTGCTGTATGCCAAAAAGGTAACCAGATCTTCACTTTATTTCTCATAATATCATAATCTTTGGTTTTGTCCGTCTTAAATATGTATATATTTAAAAAGGTGCGGACAGATTCACATTCATCATTGTTCCTGCGCCTCTGTAGGTGGGCTACACCCCAGACTGGGTGTTTTTGTTGAGGAACGTAATGCGAGTCAACCCAGACCAAGGACTGCAGTTTGCCCAAATGCTTGTCCAAGACGAGGAGCCGCTGGCCAACATCAACCAGGTAACATGAGCAGCGTTCAGATGCAGTCCTTAATACTGTGATTTATTTATTTATTTATTTATTTTTTTTTTAGTATTTTCCAGATTCAGATTAGTATGAAAATGGGAAAAATTAAAGAAAAGTAAAAATGTCTGTCTTGCCAAGCGGTATTTCTTACGTCATTGTCAAAAAACGTTGAATTATCTCTGTGTCCATCTTTCCTTCTCTTCTTCTGTCTTTCCCATCCTTCATTTGTTTCCTTCTTCTTCACCCTTTTGTTCTCTTTGCCTCTTTTTAGGTTTCTTTCCAAGTTTCTCTTCTTTCTAAATTTCTTTATTTCCTTTCTGGTCTAACTCCATTTGCAGTAAATTTACAGTATTTAATCTTTGAACCATTAGCTATGATGATTAAAGTGTAGAAAAATGTGGCATAAAAACTGTTGCAAAGTTTAAAAGAAAATCGCGTATCTGATTCGATGGCGCACATCAACTAGAAAGGTGTCTTGGATGTGAGTTGGTCTGTGTCTGTGTTGTTCCAGATGTTCTAGCAATGCCAAGAATCCACTGAGTCACTGACTCCCTCCTTCCTTTAAAGCCACATCCTTGCTCTTACTTTGAATTCAAGTTAAGCAGAAAATTGAAGGAGCAGAAACATCTGGCTGGTGTTTAATAACCTGTGACTTTTACATTAGCTGAAATTATGCTTTGCAGCACAATTTAAGGTCTTTAGTATTCCTAACTTTTGTGCATGCTGCTTTGTTTTTTTTCGGCAGATTGTTGATGTTTTCATGGAGGGCAGCCTGATTCAGCAGTGCACTTCCTTCCTGTTGGATGCTCTGAAGAACAACCGTCCAGCTGAAGGACACTTACAGACACGTCTGCTTGAGATGAACCTGATACACGCTCCCCAGGTGAGCCGTTTTACCAGCTCCTTTTTTCTAACTGGAGAAATTAAATTTTTTGAGCTTTATATGTTAGATGCTACTTCTCAGCCCAACGCTGGTAAGAACGGTTGTAAACGGCATCAAGGAGAAACGTTGTGATGACTTGCTGAAGTGTTGCAAAGAGCAGGAGCTTCTTAAAGAGACAGAGGCCCAATTTCAAGGTGTTATATTGCAAAGTCAAATTAATTTTAATTTATATTTGATATATACAGCATTTTCATAAGAACTGAAGGTAACATAGTTACTTGATTGTGGTATAAAATTGTAATATGTGCCTGGAAAATGCATAATAACGCCACTTTAATACCCAGGATCTGTGTAATAAACATTTGGCGTTATAATGTGGAAAATGCAAAGGGTTAAACAGGAGAGCAATAAAGTAGAAAGTTTTGACCCTGTAATAAACTCACTCATCCACTGCTGTAGATTCTCACTTTGATGTGAAAAGTCGCTCTTAATATGATGTGTGTGTTGATGTGTGTAATGAACATTTTCAGGTAGCAGATGCCATCCTGGGGAACCAGATGTTCACACACTATGACCGGGCCCACGTGGCTCAGCTGTGTGAGAAGGCAGGGCTGCTGCAGCGAGCCCTCGAACACTACACCGACCTGTACGACATTAAACGAGCCGTGGTGCACACACATCTGCTCAACCCTGAGGTACGCCTACAGCAGGGCAGCCACTCCTGTGAGCACAGCTCCGTTGGGAGACATTTGGTTTCATCAGAATGCCTTTAATCTCTTCCTCTGCGTTTAGATTTCTTTGCTTTTTCATTTTTCTGCCATTTAGTGGCTGGTGAACTTTTTCGGGTCCTTGTCAGTCGACGACTCTTTGGAGTGTTTGAGGGCCATGTTGTCGGCCAACATCAGGCAGAACCTGCAGCTGTGTGTGCAGGTAGCATCAAAGTACCACGAGCAGCTGGGAACTCAGGCGCTGGTGGAGCTTTTCGAGTCCTTCAAGAGTTATGAAGGTAGGGATTTTCTCTCAACTCATTTAAAAATGATAAAAACTTGTTAATGGTGACTTATTACGCAAAATGCAAAACGGTTTTGCACTTTGATTTGGGTTTTAACTGCTTCAAAAATCAGCCCAAGCACTTACAACCCCCCCCACCCCCCCACCCCTTAACACCCGTTGTTTGGTTTCTGTTTGAATGTAACAAATCAGAAGGCACTGGCCTGTTACCTAGCAACCCCAGCAAGGCCCAGCTCGTTACCTAGCAACATGAGCTCCAGGACGGTTGGTCAGCTGGATTTTACCATTGTATAAACTTCTGCTTTTCAAAGATGTTTAGTTGTGTCATTGTGCATCTGGTTGCAGCCATTTTGCATACTAGTGTGAATGTTGAGTTTAGGGTCGTGGCCAGCAGCAGCTTATTTGGATTTAAAGTGACAAGAAGCCCTAAAACAGCTCATTCTGACAGCCACTCAAAATAGAGTGAACTGAAATATTATCTAAGATAAGATATTAGTTCACTATGCTAAAAGTTAATTTTACTTTGGTCAAAAATGTAACAGACATATTTCATTTAGCCCACAGACCTACCTTAATCTGCTCAAGGAAACATAAAAGGTCATTTTATTACCTGATTTAAAAATTTTCCTCTTTTCTTTTAAGGTCTGTTTTACTTCCTTGGCTCGATCGTGAATTTCAGCCAGGAACCCGACGTTCACTTTAAATACATCCAGGCGGCTTGCAAGACGGGTCAAATCAAAGAAGTGGAGAGAATATGTAGAGAGAGCAACTGCTACGACCCGGAGAGGGTTAAAAACTTCCTAAAGGTAAAACAGCTTCTTCATTAAGTGTAATTTCTTCTGCAGAGATAATCGAATATTATTACCATTTTGCCACTGTTCACAGGAGGCGAAGTTAACAGACCAGCTTCCCCTCATTATCGTGTGCGATCGCTTTGACTTCGTCCATGATCTGGTGCTCTACCTGTACCGCAACAATCTGCAGAAATACATCGAAATCTATGTTCAGAAAGTAAGATCAATACCGAAGCCGGTATTTCTTCCACCATGGCTTCCTAACTAATCATTTTCTGTAAATGTTGCCGGTTTATTTTGGATTTGCTCGTTGCGTTCTCAGGTGAATCCCAGTCGATTGCCCGTGGTGATCGGTGGTTTGTTGGATGTGGACTGTTCAGAGGATGTCATCAAGAATCTGATCATGGTGGTGAGAGGACAGTTTTCCACCGATGAGCTGGTGGATGAGGTGGAAAAGAGGAACAGGTGAGCCCAGATTAGGCTTGGATCTATGAGTTATTGTTATTGCAAAAAACAGTTTCCTCTCTTTGTTCCATCCTTTCTTTTCCCCAGTTCATTCCTGTCTTCTTACCTTCCCTCCATTATTTTTCCCCCCATTTTTGTTTCTTGACTTGATTTAAA
This sequence comes from Micropoecilia bifurca, assembly GCA_903067075.1. NCBI lineage: Eukaryota > Metazoa > Chordata > Actinopteri > Cyprinodontiformes > Poeciliidae > Micropoecilia > Micropoecilia bifurca. The sequence continues at coordinate 65,712 of CAEGAF010145718.1, forward strand.
CCCTTCTTCTTGCTTTCCATAGATTTTCTGTAGTTCATTGGTTTGTTCTTTCTTTCTATTTCTGTAATTTTTGTTCGTTCATTTCTTCCTCCCTTCCGTTGTTCATTCTTTTCTTTCCATAATTTGATAGTTTATTTGTACTTTTCTTTCTTTGTTCGTTTCTTCCTTCCTTTTCTTCCTTCCTTCAATTGTTCATTCCTTCTTTCTTTCCATGATTTGTTCATTCCTTCTTTTTTTACTGCTTTCTTCATTTTTTCAGTTTTTTCCTTCTTTCCATAATTCGTTCCTTCGTTTCTACCTTCCTTTTTCCATGTATATGAAATGTATTAAAAAAAGCCTATTTTTTGTCAAGTTTTTTTATTCTTCCGTTACAATAAGAGAATATATTTTTAAGTCCGTTTTTTTTTTTGCTACCTTTTCAGGTTGAAGCTTCTTTTGCCATGGCTGGAGTCGCGTATTCATGAGGGATGTGAGGAACCAGCTACCCACAATGCACTGGCCAAGATCTACATTGACAGCAACAACACGCCGGAGCGCTTCCTGAAGGAGAACCCGTTCTACGACAGCGCTGTGGTCGGCCGCTACTGCGAGAAGAGAGACCCCCACCTGGCCTGCGTGGCCTATGAGAGGGGCCAGTGTGACCTGGACCTCATCAAAGTGTGTAGATCCCATCACACTGACTGCAGAAGATTTTGAATGCACAGACATGTTTAACTTCCTGCTATGTTTATTATTATTTTTCTTATCTCTCAGGTTTGCAATGAAAATTCATTATTTAAGAGTGAAGCTCGGTATCTTGTACGACGGAAAGATCCGGAGCTCTGGGCCAAAGTGTTGGAGGAAGACAACCCGTTCAGAAGACAACTCATCGATCAGGTTGGTTTCATTCCACTTCAGTCCGATTGTGACCAGAGATTTCTTCATTTTTTAATTAATATTTTTATACTATTTCCACTCTCAGGTGGTGCAGACAGCTCTGTCGGAGACCCAGGACCCAGAGGAGGTGTCGGTCACAGTCAAGGCCTTTATGACTGCAGACCTACCAAACGAGCTGATTGAGTTACTGGAGAAGATTGTTCTCGATAACTCTGTCTTCAGTGAACACAGGTACTTTAGGCATATTTTCTTAGTATATCTGCAGCGCAGATCTTATTTTTTAAACTTTTAAACATTTTTCTCCAGAAACCTCCAGAATCTGCTGATTTTAACAGCCATCAAGGCCGACCGCACTCGTGTGATGGAGTACATCAACAGGCTAGATAACTACGATGCTCCTGACATCGCCAACATCGCTATTAGCAATGAGCTCTTTGAAGAGGCGTTTGCCATTTTCAAGAAGTTTGATGTCAACACCTCAGCCATACAGGTAAAAATAAGATTATAGATTGATATTCATAATTGCAGGAAGCGTATTGGTTTATTTGGAGCAGCAAATTCATAATAAACCAAAAGTTTGCTTGATGTTGTTGGTCAGGTTTCCGAGGTTTGAGGCAGTTTTCTGGTTTTTGCAAAGATTTGACTTAATTTCTAGTAATTAACAGTTACAAGAAGACAAAGGAATCACTTTTAATTATTTTAGATTTTATGGCATAAGTAGGCATAAGTATGGCATTTATTTAGAGCAGAAGTGGAAAAAAAACACAATCTTTACAGCACCACGGTTAACGTCAATGTAGGATTTATATCAGGGATTACTGTGCCTAACCACTGTCTGTGTTTATACTTTCCTAAACTGTTAGATTGACAGGATAGAAATGGAGCATTTTGCTGTTTTCCTTTCAGCCTTCCTGTTATCTATTTTAAGTTTCACTCTCTCTGCATTCTTTCAGATGTCTTCACATAGTTTAGAAAATAAAATTGTCCTTATAAATGTCTTCATACATCTCTATTCTTCCTTTGGCTTAATATTTAAGCCACCTCACTAATACTCAAAATAACTAATATTAGTAATTTAAGCCTTCTTCTAGTAACAACTTCCTCTCTGAAGAGTGTTGTTGTTTTTTAGATTATAGAAATGCAATCTATTGATGCATTTCTACTGCTAAGTTTTCCCCCAGTTCTTGCCTTATTTCATTTTTGTAGGTTTTGATTGAGCACATAGGCAACTTGGACCGTGCTTATGAGTTTGCGGAGCGCTGTAACGAGCCTGCAGTGTGGAGTCAGTTAGCCAGAGCTCAGCTGCAGAGGGACCTGGTCAAGGAGGCCATCGACTCCTACATCAAAGCTGTGGATCCATCAGCGTACATGGAGGTGGTCAATGCAGCCAGCAAGAACGGTAAGCGTCTCTGTTGTAAGATATCTTGGCTGCGTTGGTGTGTGTTTCATGTGAGTTTCTTGGTGTGTGTCTTTGCTGCAGATAACTGGGAGGATTTGGTGAAGTTCCTGCAGATGGCTCGTAAGAAGGCCAGAGAGTCGTATGTAGAGACGGAGCTGATTTTTGCTCTGGCTAAAACAAGCCGGCTGGCTGAGCTGGAAGAATTTGTTAGTGGGCCCAATAATGCTCACATTCAGCAGGTAAATACAACAATAATTCACATATAAAGGCTTTAGATAGTTTTTAAACCTTAAATGGTTTGGGTTAATTTAAACCAACAGCCTAGATTTTAGAATGGTTAAGAACTTCTGTAAAGGTCTATAATGCTTTCTTCAACAGGATAGGCTTATGGGCTAGACAAAACATGTTTGTTAAATTTTTTGGTCCAAACCCATTCTTAGATAATGAGTTTATAAAATACATTTATAGTTTGGTTATTTCTGTCTGTCAGAGCTCCTTTCAGAATTACCTGTTTTAAGACTTCTTGTCACTTTAAATCCCACGAAGCTGCTGCTGGTCACACTTCTTAACCCAATGCTTACACTTGCACATGAAAATGACTGCAAACAGATGCACATTTATACAACCATTCATCTTTGAAAAGCAGAAGTAGAGCCTGGTGCGTAGCCAACGAAAATGTAGCAAGTAGTTCAAACACTTGTCTTTTCCAGCAGCCATTATGCAGCGCATAACCAGCGTAAAACCAGATGTTTTTGGTTGCTAGGTAACGGGCAGAGCTCAGTTGGGGTTGCTAGGTAACAGGGCTGGGCTTGCGGATCTGTAACGTTACATTGAAATAGTTTTTGGAACGGCTAATTATTCATACACCAACAAAACATTAACCTATCGCCAAAAAATGGCTGGATATACAAAATGTGAATTTTGCATAATGGGTCCCCTTTATGAGGGTTACTTTTTCCACCAAAATGTGAAAAATTCCTGCTGTAAATCTGATCATTCATTTTCAGGTGGGAGACAGATGTTACGAGGAGGGAATGTACGAAGCGGCCAAACTTTTGTTCAACAACGTGTCCAACTTTGCCCGACTTGCATCTACATTAGTCCACCTTGGGGAGTATCAGGCGGCTGTGGACAGCGCCAGGAAAGCAAACAGCACTCGGACGTGGAAGGAGGTAAATGACGCACAAATACCTCTGTTTCACTTTGCAAACCATGAAATTAAAAAATATAAAAATGCAAGAAGGGAAAAATAAAACGGAATTGTGGGATTGGAAAAAAAATAACACCTTTAAAGCCAAACTATATCTATGTTCCTCTATTCTTTGGAGCATAAGTTAATATTCTCCTTTGGCTTTATAAACCATGATGCAGCAGATGTGTTTGATTTTACATTTCTTTACATCTTAAATCAAAATTTAGGTTTTATGATTTTCTAAACATGCTTCAGGTCTTCATATTAAATCTCAACTAAAGATGAAATAAAGTGCCCAGTTTTCACACCTGTTCCAAAAGTATACATATCTGGGTATTTATAGTTTAATTGTTAAATGCAGAATAACCTTTCAAATATATAAAATTGATAACTTTATTGGTAATACAAAAATCCCAAAATACGTTTGTTGGTAATTCTGTTATTTTGTTGTGGAGACAAATAAGTTTTCCTTCAATTTGCTGCCTGTTCTGATGATGTTCTGTCTCCTTTGTTAGTGCAATTTGCTTAGCAAGAACACAACAGAACACAATTATGCAAAGCTCTACAGACACAACGTAAAACGCACATTTAGGTTTTTTCTTCCTTAATAAAATCTTGGCATTTACTTTCTCTGAACGCGACAGGTTTGCTTTGCGTGCGTCGACGGCGAGGAGTTCCGGTTGGCGCAGATCTGCGGCCTTCACATTGTGATCCACGCCGACGAGCTGGAGGACCTGATCAGCTACTACCAGGACCGCGGCTACTTTGAGGAGCTCATCGCTCTGCTGGAGGCCGCGCTGGGCCTGGAGCGCGCCCACATGGGGATGTTCACGGAGCTCGCCATCCTCTACTCCAAGTTCAAACCTCAGAAAATGAGGGAACATCTGGAGCTCTTCTGGTCACGAGTCAACATCCCAAAGGTCGGTTTTCTCCCTGTCTTGGTGTGCGTGTGTGTTTTGTGTGTTGCATGTGTTCTCTGTGCAAAAATATCAAATTTACGAATGTTACCTCTCTGCAAAACAGACTTTAATTAACACCATCTGAATAATTGGTGTTCCTTGGTCTCCTTTTTGTGGTTTACTGAATTTGTTCATCATCTTAATATTTTAATCAAACGTTTTTTAAAGATTATTATGACATAGGATTGTTTATAAATATAAACATTTGTAAACAACTGACAAAAATCAGCTTTTCCAATTATTCTTATTATTTCCAAGTACGCAATGCTAATTTGTCTTCTAGAAAGTAAACTTTAATCGTCATAAATGCCATATTTTTTTGGTTTCAGGTTCTTCGTGCAGCTGAACAATCTCATTTATGGGCAGAGCTGGTTTTCCTTTACGATAAATACGAGGAGTACGACAACGCTGTCATCACTATGATGAACCATGCAACAGATGCATGGAAAGAAGGCCTGTTCAAAGACATAATTGCCAAGGTAAACACGTCATTTTAACTCAACTATTTATTTCTACAACCAGGCTTCTACTGCTGCCACATTTTTGGCAAGACATATATTCATATTTAAATCGTCTACAGACATAGATAACATTACATGAAGTGACTTTCAAATAATATTGTCTTAAGAGAATAATAATTACTAACTAGATCTTCTACTTGTTTGAAACCTTTCTAGTTTTGTTGCTATTTCTTGAGTCTTTACCCTAAACCCTTTTAACTTCAGATCGTCAGTTGAATTTGACTTGAACTTTTTTTTCCCAGCAGTTTCATCTTCTGTTCTTGTATATTTTACATTTATGTTATATTTCTGTATTTGCAGTTCCAAGTTATCTTACCTTGTTCCTTTCAGGTCGCCAATGTGGAGTTATACTACAAATCTCTTTCTTTCTACCTGGAATACAAACCTCTTCTCATTAATGACCTGCTGACTATCTTGTCTCCCCGGTTGGATCACAACAGAGCCGTCAGCTTTTTCTCTAAGGTAACTTCATGTGAAGAAGGAAATCTTTACGCTGCTTGATTCCTTCCTTCATCTCTGTCCACTTTATTGCTATGATGCATTTTGCTTTTGCTTGACCAGATGAATCAGCTAAAGTTGGTCAAGCCGTACTTGAGGTCGGTCCAGAATCACAACAATACGGCCGTCAATGAAGCGCTCAACAACTTGCTAACGGAGGAGGAAGACTACCAGGTTGGACGGTTTGTTTGGATCTGCTGATATTAATAGTTTATTAGGATAAAAGCTGAATCAGTGTCTTTCACAGTTGAAAAGTGATTTTGTCATTTGATTATTGAAATTTCTAAATTTGATATGATTCACGTTTCCATTGACGAGTTAAACTTTGTAATATTGTAGTTGTTAACCCTGGGTTTTGTTCTGGTTGCTTTTTTCTGTAATGCGAGTTAAATTTGATTTGTCTGCAGAGCCTGAGAGCCTCCATCGATGCTTACGATAACTTTGACACCATCGATTTGGCTCAGAGGTTAGAGAAACACGAACTGATCGAGTTCAGGCGTATCGCTGCTTATCTGTACAAAAGAAACAACCGCTGGAGGCAGAGTGTGGAGCTCTGCAAGAAGGACAAGCTATACAAGGTAAACAAAACCCAAACATTTACCTCTACCAGATATGAATTGGAGATCAATAGGTTATCCTGTCACAATAACAGTATTGGTGTTTTCAAACACTTTTTTTTGTTCTCCTGAAACCTTTCTTGGAAGAGAAATATTAATGGAAATGAACTGATAATGTCACAAATGTAATGAGTTCAGTCAGAAGATCAGATTTCTGTACATCAAATTAGAATAAAAACTTGATTGAGAAAAATGTATGCCATTTTTTGATTCGGTGATGCAAAATAATCCCAGTTCAATTGAAAAAACATACTTATAAAAATATTTTCTGTAACCCAGTTGGTATCAATAAATGCTGTTTTTACATTTCAAAATATGATTGAATGACCTTGTTGTGCACCATTTATGAGGGTAGGTGCAACAACACTTTAAGCTGGGCAGAGCGAAGCTAAGCTAAGGCTGCAGAGCGAAGGCTAACACCGGCTTCACAATCTTTACTATGTTTGATTGTAATTCAGCAAATTTCCCCATCATCCATTATATTTACAGTTTTTTCTGTCTTAAATTTCAGCCAGTGGCATTAAAAAGCTCTTAAAAAGTCTTAAATTCAACCCCAGAAGCCTGCAGATTTCCTGTGTATGTATGTAGCTGTTGTAGTGAATAATGAGGTTTAGTTATGAGACTCTGGTCACATTCAGTGACGTCAGCTTCCAGCAGATGGCGATACTGGCTTATTTCTTTAAGCTGGCTTATTTCTTTAAGATCCATACCTGTGTGAAAGTCTTTCTCCAGTAAGAAGCAGCTGAAATCCTCTTGGTGCTTCCCAGGATGCCATGCTCTTCGCTGCAGAGTCGAAGGATGCCGAGCTGGCAGAGACTCTGCTGCAGTGGTTCCTGGAGGAAGACAGGAAGGAGTGCTTTGCCGCCTGCCTGTTCGCCTCCTACGACCTCCTCCACCCTGATGTGGTGCTGGAACTGGCCTGGAGGCACAACATAATGGACTTTGCCATGCCCTACTTCATCCAAGTCATGAGAGAGTACCTCACTAAGGTTAGAGCTGAGCAGAGATTAAAAACCGATTAACGTTGCTTACAGTAAAGTAGATGTTTATGTATTTTTATACATATATGTGCAGAATATTACTGCACATATAAAGGAGTTCAGATCTTTAAATTTTCTGTAAGTGCTTGCCTTGACAATTCAGATCTAAAAACAAAAGAGCTATTAGAAAAGCTACACTGAGACAAAGAAAGCAGAACTAATTGTTATAATGTTTTGCTTGTAGACATGTTCAGTCATCTGTCTGGGTTCTTTTCCAGGTTGATGAATTTGCAGCAAAGGTGATGGTCTCTGGCCCTCTTTTTTTTCTTTAAACGAGAAACGTGTTCTGTTTGTTTTTATGTTGTAACACTTGTAGGAACTAGCATGGACTGTAGACTAAGCACGACCTAACGAGCCCCGTCCCGGACAGCTGTGGTTTCAGTGTGCAGGCTTTTGTTCCACTTCATCATCCCCACATTTTAATTTTACCAGCTGGAAAACAACAGACTCAAGCTTCCTTTGAGTAGTGAAACGAAGAAAAAAGGAAATAAAGCAACAAACTGAATGTCAGTACAGATTAACCTTAAACATATTTTAATATCTTGATATTTATGCATAAACATTTGCAAAAACGCTGAATAAATAGTAGTTTATTGAGCAAAATATAAGACCTTTATGACTGTTTTCGTCTTTACACAGTTAACACATGTTGGCTGGTTAATTACTCTTTCTACCTGCTCAGGTAACCAGTCTGTAAATATGTTACTTGTAGCTTCCCAGCTGTACTTTTAGTTATATTTCAACTTCTGTTGGAGTCCAAGGTGAAGGAGCGTCTAGCAACCTGATTGTCACTGTGCAGCAATAGGTGGGAGAGAGGGGTGCTTTTTTTTCAAAACCTTTTTATATCTCGATTCAAGAAACTCAACAATCCTGCTTCCAAATAGCAACTCATGAGGGTGCCTGGAGCTAAAGCCTGTTCAGAATATATTTTTCTTCATGACCACAAATTAGTCTGTCCTGGCCTAACAGAAACCCTCTCACACTCTAACTTTGAAAGTCACGGGGCTGCATCTGGTACCAAGTGGTGTTTTTTTTTAAATCTTGACTTGATAGAGTACAAAAAACCAATACTCGTTCTTTCACTAAGGCCTCATACACACATAGCTAGGTTTTTTAAAAACAAATATCTCCAGCAAATTGTTTGTACAAAAGTTATTTTGTACAAACACGATTGGTTTCAGAGAAGTTTTCATCCACATGAACCTGTGCAAATCCACCTTTAAGTGTTTTAAACATGCCAAACCCATAGGGGGCAGTGTAGTGCTACGATAAAACCTATGTCAGCCAATCAGATTGCTTCAAAACAACAAAAAACTTCCTGTTGAGGACTAAGCATGGCTTAGCTATTAGAATATAAAGTTAATAAAACACAAGACGGTGTCGATTGAGAATTATATCAAACTAAGTATGTGGACATATTGGTGCATTATTTGTCTCAGACTAAAGTCCAGGACTCTGCATCTTGGTTTTCCCATCTTTATACAAAAATACAGACTTTTTAAAAAATGTCTTATCAGTTTTTTTTTTTGTAATTTTAAAAGGAGTTCTGTGAGGATTAAATGCAAAAAGGAATAAAATGTATTTATTTTCCTAGATAACCAGCTATGTGTGGACTAGTTTTCTGAACTGATGTTAATCTCAGATCATCCCTTCTTCCTCTGATCTTCACATGTTTTTTACGTTTAATGCTGAAAGGTTACAGAATGGCCGGCTGAAGTCATCTCATCGATATTCCTCACCTGATCCTCCTGTGGATATATTTACAAACCCGAACCTCTACCAAATATCAAACGTAGTCCAGGGTTGGGCAGCGACTGTGATGTGATACAAAGTGAAGACGGCTGCTTAATATTCCAAACTCTCTGATCCGAGACCTTAAATGTCAGTGGTGGGTTTATGTTTGCATGTTTATTGCAGAGTTATGATGCAAAGGGGATTTCAGAAAAAAAAAAACACCACTGTAAAGCTTCTTAGATGCAGCCCCATGTTTCTACCTGCAGGGAAAAAAATTAACTATAGGCTGCAAAAAAATGAAGAGCGAGCCTCCTTTCTTCTGTTCCTTTTTTATCCCCAGAAAACATCAATTTAAAAATAAAGGATTTGCACTTTCACTGTCTATTAGGTTTTTAAACACTTTTCATGTGGATTTTAACCTTTTCTGTTCTTTTTTAAAAAGCCATTTCTTCCTTTAGTTCTTGTAAAATCCTTTCTGGTTGCAGTGCACCACTGTTTCATATCCAGCTGCTGTGCAATTAGCACAATTTCTCCAAATAACTCTGAGCAGCTCAGGTTATAAAAACTGGATTCCTGCCTGAGAAATGTGAGCTTCTGATTTGTAGCCTCAGTTTTAGTTGATTTCAGAGGAGTGTTTGCTCACAGCTATGAATGAGATGCATGTTAAAGCTCTGCATTTTATGGTACTCAGCTAGCTGGAAATGTCCCACCTGCATTTAGGCATGTATATAGGCTCCCAATAATATTTCTTTAACTGTGATGTATGTTATAATCCTGCCTATAAAGGGCCAGTTCACACATATTTAAGAATCGTCTTTGTTTTTAGTGATAAAATTAGAGCCACATATCTGAATATTTTCCATTATAAATACCTTTATTGTTATTTATAAACACCTTGCATTTCATTGATCAGTTTTTCTAGAAATAAATCCTGAATATATGTATTGTTTACATGCAACTTTGGTGAGCTGACCCTTTATTTTCTCCTGTAACATTTACACTGCAAGATGTTTTAGAGTCCTGCATGTCATCTTCTACTCGGTAACCATGGCTGCACTGTCAGTACCAGTGTGTTTGTAGCATAATCTTTAAAATGAGGTTGTGACAACTTGCAATTGAAACTTCATTTTTAATATTTATTCAGTGGATGTGAAGGAAAATGAGGATATTTGTTCTTCTACAGCTGAAGTTTTGCAGTTTAAGTTCTCTGAGAGAAAAAAAGAAGACATTTAAATGAAGTCTGTGCATCTCTGTGATCATAACAATGTAGGTGCTCTGCAAAAATCCTTTTTTAAACAACAAAATTTTTTGTTGCAAGGTAATCCAGCACAGTAAAACATTTAAACTACACATATACATAACTTTGTATATAAATATTTCTTCAGAATACCTCCAGGTTATGATCGCAGGCTGTTAGGATGACGTGGAGGATGTTTTGTTTTTATATTTCTGCTCTCTGCTGCCCCCAGGTGGACAAACTGGAGGAGGCAGAAAGCCAGAGGAAAACTGAGGACGACGTGAAAGAGCCTCAGCCGATGGTGTTTGGTAAGTATGACGTGAATCGACTGTGACTTTAAAACTTTAAATTACCTTTATGACATTAAAATTCAACTCGGTATATACCGTTAAAAGTGGCAGAGAAATGTTATAATTTTGCTTCAGGTAAAACTAAAATTTTGTATTAATTCATTGGACTAATTAAAGAAAAAAAATTGGTTGTTTTAAAACCAAACTAGGGTTAAATTGCATTATACTACCTTTAAAAAAATAATTTTTTACACATTTGTTAAAACTGTCATTATGTTGTGACAGTTTTGTCTGAGACAGATAATCTGTAAAAACGGTCTCCACCTCCTCCCAGTGCTAACTGCAGGAATACGCCACTCAGTCACTCACAGCTTGGAGGAGATCTTAGCGCTGTCAATCACACTTGTGTACATTTACAGACATCAATTTTTATGTGAAACTGTAACAGGATAAACAGAGGAATACATATGGGTATCATTGCTGCAATAACAATGTTAAAATTCTTGCATATACCATTTTTACACCCAGACTAATGGTATTAGTTAGCTTAGCAACAGGCCGAGTTTATTACAAACATAAAAACACACAATTTCTCCAGAAATGTGTGATTAATTAAACTTATAATACTCAAAGATGTTGCTTTAGCAAGCAAGAAAGTGACATAAGCAGGGCTGAGGAGCTGCTTATGAAACTGAACTTTCAGTTTTTCTACTTCTTCTCTTGCTTTTTTGATAACTAACCAAGAATGACCACAAGATGGCATAATTTAGCAAAATAAGATGACATCAGTGAAACAGTGACCATAACGATGCTGCTCACACCCTTGATGTCTTTTACACTAAAGCTAGTACCCGATACCAAAGCCACCAATGACTGTGATAAATAGGTTTTCCTTGAATAAAAAGTTTTTTTTCTTAGCTACTAGGACATTTAGCAGTGTGGGTATGAGTGTAATTTACAACGCTAAGACCCTCCTCCTGCCTCTGATTGGTTGTTTCTCAAGAGAAGTGGCGCCTTCCTATAAGTTGCAATAGTAGCTTCAGGGAGGAGCTTGATTTATAAAAAATATATTAAAAATTGCAGCTTTTGTTTCATTGTAGACTGAATTTTGAAAAGCCAGCTTTCTGTGCTACTTTTTAAGTTTTATTTGTCCCTCGGTAACCGCAGTTCTTTCTGTGTCGCCAGGCCAGCAGCTGATGCTGACTGCTGCTGCCTCTCCTGTGGCAGCTCAGCCACCGTACCCGACTTACGGCTACCCCCCCACCCCCGCCGCCGCCGCCGCTGCCCCTCCCGCTGCCGCAGGTTACCCCGCCCAGCCAGCCTACGGCTTCAACATGTAAACTGGCCCAAGTCCTCATCTTATTCCATCTGTCTCTCCTGGTTTCCCTTCACCTGACAAACTCACGCACACTTGAACTGAACCGCACTGCTCCGAGCCCCAGCTGATTCGGCGGAGGCTGAAGAGTCTGAAAAGTCTCCGCCCGTGTTCGCTGAAACTGCAGTCTCAAGTTTCGTCACGCCCCGTTTAGATGAGTGGCCTCAGAGACGTTGTGAGGAATCCGGTGACCTCCCAGCCATTTTCTTCCCACCTGCATCACTAATCTAAACAGCATGAAGTCGCTTCTCAGCAGCCAGAGAAGCACCAAACCACTTCGTCCTCTTGCTGTTCCATGTAGACTTTATTTACCATAGAGCAGCTTTTGGTTCTGTGTTTTTTCGCACTGATGAAAAAGAGACTTTTCTGAGAAGCAGCAGAAGGTGGGAGGCATGTGTTTGCTTCTCCACCTTCCTCTTGAAAGCACTGTTGCGGCCTTATTTAATCTAAGGAGGCGGCTTGTTTGTCTCACATCTGAATTCACATCCGTGTCATGCTCTGTTCTGAATGACAGTCGCTGTGCAATCGTTCTGTGTCCTTTCACAGCAGGTACAAGTATTTGCAGTATACAGACTATTGACCACTTGTGAATAAGAATTACAGTCTGTGAATGAGTGTGGGTGTGTGTGTGTGTGTGTGGAGCCTTTGAAGCTTTTGTGGACACAATGAAACTTTCACCCACCGTAGATCTGATCTCATCGGTCGGCTTTTCAAAGCCCCGAAAGTGGAAGTCCGGAGCGTCAGGACGGGTGAGACAAAAAAACCATGAAAGAAAGGAGGTAAAATAATAAATATGTGCATGTTCTGCCAAATAATAATACTGCAACCAGGAGCACAACTGTCATGTAACACTCAAGTATATCAAGTATTACAGATTTTGTGTCAAAAACAAAGATGTATAATAAAATCTTCCCACCAAATAATAAAAAAAAATAAACAAAAAAAGATGTGGTGAAGCTTCGAGTCTCAAGGAGGTGCCAGTTAGATAAAAAACTGTGTAATTTAAATGAAATGAAATTCCTTTCAGATCAGAAGTAAAATAGTATGAAGCACCATATGTATTGTCTATAATGTGTTGTAGTCCTAAAAAAAGTTATAAAGATTTTTTTGTAAGAAAAAGACAAATGGCCAAAAAAAAACAGCTTAATAAATGGCAAAGTCTTGAGACAAGTTTGCTCAAAGTGGGTTTCATTTTTTCTCAACATCTTTATATTCTTTGTTATTTATACTTTTGCATGTATTACTGCAAAAGTAATACATGCAAAACCTCCATGCAGCAGGGCATGGAGGTGATTGGTCCAGGTCGCTAACCATTGTTAGCTCGTCTGTATTGTCTGGTGTTTCTCTCAGTTTCCCGTTTCAGTAATCAGGTGGGTTTAATGGGGAATCAGCACAGTAACACCAGGATTCCTGAACCAGCCATTTGTGCCATTAAACGTCTCCATAAAGTTTATATTGTTTGCAGAAAAAAGCATGAAGTACTCTAAAATTTCCTGGTACACAATGGTGGAAACATAAACTGGACCTGAAGCAGCTTGGGTTCGGAAGAGGTTTTAGGGACATTGAAAAAAAAATCAGACTTGTTCTCCAAATTCTGACTTTTTTTCAGAAATTTGATTTTTAATCTCAGACTCTCAGAAGACTCAAGTCAAAATTTGGAGAAAAAGTCAAAAAAAAAATTCCGCTGACACTAATCCTCGTCTGTAGATCTTAATCTCTGACTTACACACATTGTGGGGCTGCATGAGCAAGTTGCTCATGCAGCCCCACAATCAGCATGTACAAATCCGTTTTGTAAGTCCTGTCAAAACGGATTTGTACATGCTGATTGTTCGTCCCTATTCTGCTGTGCTTTTTCCCCCTTCCACTCAACTTTCCATAAATATACCTGGACGCAACAATCTGTAAGCATCTTTGTGGCTTGCTTTCCTTTTTGAGTTGGACAATGATTGTCTGCTGAACAACTTTCAAGATTGTATAGGGCATAATATTATTTTCTATATACAGTACACTGACATTTCCTGATTCACTTTTGGGGTTTTAGCTTTGAGGCATGTTAACATTTACTTAAAAAACATCATTCTGGTGCGTCAACTAAATCTGATTGATCAAAATGCGGCTGTAATTCTCTTGAACATTCATTTTAACTTGGCAGAAAGAAAAATGAAGTTGACACAGAAGCGGTGTCTATCCTTGTTCCTCGTGTGATATTTATTAACAAATGAGTTAAAATCTCAAAAGAGGAATGTTATTGTTGCGGCTGCGAGGTTTTACGTCGTAGAAACGGACCAGACTGACATTTTGGTAACTGAGCAACCAGGACATGATTGATGGAGAGACTCCCAGAGCTCCAGCCTCTTTGTCTAGAGAGGGCGTGGCTGGATGTTCGTAGCTGTTATGAGATGAATTTGTTTGATTAAAGAAGCAAATGCTTAAATAAATGAATAAGATCAGATCCCTCCTCCTCTTCCTTCTTCTTGTGATAAACGGAGAGAGGAAATGCTGAGCCCGACCCCCTTTTTTTTATTATTATTTCAAAAGAAAGTGAACGTTTTGTCCCTTCCAGAAAAGCGGCCGCTAAATCCTCTTTTCAAACTTCATGAATGTTACCGAGAAATTCATTAAGACACGAAACTAAACATTTATCCGTCTTTACTTCCGGTGAGGATTACGCACAACCTTCTAGCGAGAATATTTCCATGGTGACAATCAACAGATATTGGAAATAGTCGTCGCCAACTTCCTTGACTGTATCCGCCCACCGTCACTCCTGATATCCGGGATTCTCCGGGCGCAGCTCAGATCACCTGCAGCCAGGGAGCCACCAGCCGCAGCGCGCTTTTCCTTACTTGCAGGAAAAAAAAAATAGAGAAAAATTAGCTTTGTCAAAAAGAGAAACAAACAAACTCATCCTTAGATTTGCAATTCTTTTTTTTATTTTAGATTTTATTGTCTAATCATGCAGGATAAAGGCGCATTTTTCAGCCCCTTTTGCAGACCGCGGTGTCTGGCGGCAGCGGCTCCGGCTGGAAGAGCGAAACTAACTCATCCTGGAAAAGCGATTCTGGCAGGTGAGTTCAGGGCGACCCGCCGCCCGGGGGGAGGAAGTGGTGGTTCAGTTGGAGACCAAAAGGCTTTACAGCTTACAGAAAAAAAAGTTCCAGTCGTAGAATAGGAGAGCACAGTTTTTAGATACTTTGATTTAAGCCCGGCTCTGTGGAACAACTGAGTGTTTCAGTGTGAATATCCTGTAATTTAACTTGGTTTAAAAAAAAGCGGCGTAAAAACAAAGCAACGTTCTATTTACAACAGAAGCACGAATATTTACTAAGTGTTGTTGGTGAGGACGTTTTGGGGGATTCAAGACTTCATACAGTTAAAAAACTTTAACTTTTACAGTTTACACGTTTCAAGCACAACATTTAAGGAATCTAACAGGGATTTTAAACAATAAATCAACGTAAAGTAGTGAATATTTTATATTGTTTCTGTTATTTTAACTACAGTTAGAACCTAACTGTAGTTACAAAAAACAGAAATTTGGAGGCATGTCTCAGAATACATGCTACATGAAACAGCTGAAAAAGCTCAAGTGCAGTCAGATTAGATGGAGGGTGTCTGAATGTAGATTTTAAAGTCTTGCAACAGATTGTCAGACTTGGGTCTGGACTTTGGCTTTTGTTATTTTAAAAGCTGAAAAAGAAAAAATATTTTTAAAATAAAGTCTAAACATATTTCCAAGTCATTTTCTTTTTATTGTATTTGTCCAGAACCTGTTACTTTTCAAAACTGCATGTGAATGCTGTATAGATCTCTGGGGAATGAATAGTTTATACAATGTTACATGTGACTGGAAATGGCTACATGCTGCTTTGTACTGAAAACTGCATTATCATGGCTCAGCGGCCTGCTTAACACCATTTGATCTAAAGCTCTGGCTGCATGTTTAAGGTTGCAGGTGAACCTCCACCAAGGTTACCACATGTTTATCCAGGATTAGAAATTTCTCCATTCGTTCACGTTGCTCCGTTTTCACTCCCACATCACGATTCGGTCACCACTGTGTTTCACCCTAGGGAAGATATGTACCATGTGTGGCGTTTTGCATATGAGACACATTTCCATATAATCTGACCACTGCATCTGACCATTTAACTCACATGTGCCAAACTGAAGGCATGTGGGCCAAATCTGGCCCACCAGAGGTTTTCATGTGGCCCTCTTTAGAAATAGCACCTTCAAGATATATATTATTTTATCAATAAATCAGTTTTGTCTGTACGATACCAGATTATTTCATATTCTTTAACAGTTTAAGGGGTTATCAAGACCTTTTTTGAACTTGATGTGGGCCAAAATGAAAATAAGTTTACACTCCTGGTTCAGGTGAGTCGATGCGGTAATTTCACAACTGTACCATATTTATGGATGCTCATTTCCTGGCTTGAGCATCCATTAGATGTTAAAATCTAAGGATATTCAAATTTAACTCTGCTTTTAAGTTTTCTTCAATTTCCTCCTTCTCTGTTGCTTTGTGATGCTACTTGTTCACTAATGTTCTCCAACAAACCTCTGAGACCTGCTGGGTTTACACTCAAATTAAATTACAAACAAGTAATTAATAACTAGGTGAGATCTGAAAACAACTGGTTGCACTGGATGTTTCCAGTACAACCAGTATAAAAGTAAAGGGAATTGAATTCAAATGCATCCATATTTTCAGATTATTTGTAAATACTGTAAATGGGATCCATCCATTGCTTTGCAGTGCTTTACATTTTTTATGTGACCACTAAAAGCCTCAAATAAGATCCTGCAGTCTGAGCAGCATTTATAAGTACTTATTAAATTCAAGACCATCAATTTATGGCGCAAATCCATTTTTTGGTTGCCAACTGTTGGTTAGTGTGTTGCAAACTTATATAAGCCAGATGAAACGTTTCCAAATATATAAGCTGATTTAAACAAAAAAAGAAAAGAAGTCACAATAGTTTTCCAGTCTAAATTGAAGACGTTGCTCTTTGAAAATGATTTTTAACTAACGGCTCAGCTGCTTTCGCCCTGTATCCGTCCTTCCTGTCCCGGTTCGCTCCGACCTGCAGGGGATTCTGTTCATCCTCCCTCCTGTGCAGGTTTACATAACACCATTAGAGCAGCAGAGTGATGCAGCGATGTACAGGACACGATCGCATCAGACGTTGAATTTTTGTTCCTTAACTTTATGAATCAGCAAATAAGCCTTTAACATCAATGCCAGGTGTTGTTTATCAGTTTTAATAAAAAGTTTCCTGTGTACTGTATTCACCCAAAAAGTCTTTTTCCATTCAGCATGTTGGACTTTTATTCAAATTTTGGCAAAAATAAGGCGGCTCATTAACATATTTTGTTGGATTTAAGCCTATTTTTCTGGACAATTAATTTTCCCAGAAATGATTGCAATAAATGACAATATTATTGTTTTTAGATCATTTTCAAATATTATATTGATAATAGCTTTATTGTGAAAATTAAAGGCCAATAAATTTAAATTAGTAAAGAAAACTTAACACTTGAATCTGAGATGTTTTAATGATCAAAAATACAGCATGGCAACAAAAATCAAGATAAAATGGAAATAAAAATCACACAACAGCCAAAACCGTAAATAAAACGCACTATTAAGACTCTGTAAACAAAATTACCCTTCAAAAAATATTAATAATCAGAATGGAAATTATTGAACTCATCTCAATTTATCATGCGACTAATTGCTTATTGCGGCGCCCTTAGTTGGATTTATTGTTTGTCATTTTTTTGCTTTGACAGTTTCAGAATAAATCTTTAAAATTCATAAATCGTAGCTAAAAAGGTTCCAACTACAGTATTTATCAAAAAGTCAATAGAACTGATTTTAAAGACAAAGGTTTAATCGAATGGTATATATAAAAAAAAACCAAAGCAATTTCAGCTAATCAAATAAATGAATTCCATCAGCTGTTATCATTCGGCGCCACACAGGTTGTATTTTTCAAGTCGTATCTGTAATTAATCAGTTCAGAGCCCTGTGCTCCTCCTCTGCTCCTGCGGCCTCCATGTGTGATGATGATGATGATGATGATGATGATTAGGCTGCAGCAGCTCCAGCTGATGAAGATCCTCTCTGAGGTGCCTCTTCATCAAGGCTTCATGCTGAGGTTGGCAGCGTTTTGCTGATTTCGGCTCTGCCAAACGTCACTTTCTCAATCTTTCATATTCCTGCATGAATTTCCTCTGATTGAAAACAAAAACAACTCATCTTGGCTCCAAATGCGACTTATTACACTCATTCCGAGTTTACTTTTCCTCTGAGGCAATAACGTAATAAATAATTATCATCACAACATTGCATGTGCCTAAAACTAAGACAAATATAGAATATTTAAACCAGAAACAAAAGGGCTTGAGTCAATATAAGGTCATTGCAACTAGAGGGCCTAAAATAACAAAATTAATTTAGTAAAACATCTTGTCTGCTAGTTTTCACATCATTTCTGACCAGAAATATTTCCAAACAGCCTCCAAGTATCAGCCTTATTTCAGCCAGTTTACCATCAGTGTGCAGAAGTTGGTGGTAATTAGATATTATTTCTTTCTTTTAGTCTTCTGTTTTTCCAACTGTTGCAAACTTACTAAAGAAAACCTGCTGAAAATACAGAAGCATGAGCAGGGTAATAATTTTTTAACAATGTTTCAGGAGTTTAAACACAGACGTCATATCCTGATAATCCTGTTGGGTGAGTTTGTCTCCTGCAGGCCGTTGAGCGATGATAATGCAGTTTCCAGTACAAAGCAACATGTATCTATACAGCATTCACATGCAGTTTTGAAAAGTAATAGGTTCTGGACAAATACAATAAAAAAAAAAATGACTTGGAAATATGTTTAGACTTCATTTTAAAGATATTTTCTTTCTTTTTCAACTTTTAAAATGACAAAAGTCTAATAGCAAAGCTGTTTAACAGATTTTTATTGAATTCAGATGCTTTATATTTCCTCATTACTCACTGATTGGCATGATTTTATTGATTTAATTCATCAATATTCTGGTTTCTTAGGGATTCAAAAGGATCACTTCTACTAGGGAGCTTTAAGTTCAGGTGGGTCTGGATCTGTGGCCAAAAATGCCAAACACTGCGCTGCTGCTTTTGGAAACAAACTAAAGTTACAAAAGTTGAAAACTGCTTAAAAAAGTAGCTGTAGATGTTTTAAGCTTTTAAACGAGCTTCTTCAAAAACTGTAAAAGACTCAACAACTGAAAACTGGAGTCCAGTTTTTAATTTGCGTTGATAACATGCAGATCATTTGAGACAAACATTAATATTTAGTCCAGGATGGAAACCATGTGTGTTCATGGTTGTGTTCAGTTTATTTTATGAAACTAAACACCATCTTGAGAGAGATTTATTCTTCAAACATGCAGTTTCTCTCGATTATTGGGCGAGCAATGCCTCACAATAATTTGTTGCCATGGAGACCTGATGACTCCTAACCCACCTTACCGTCCAGCTCAGAGCACGACGTCACCCAGTCATGTCTGACAGCTCCAGTAGTTTCACACTTTTTATTTATTTGTCTGACTGGGCGAGTTTTGACGAGCAGTTTCCTGATGAACACACAGCTGCTGCTTGAATGGCATGTGCTCTTGTCTTTCCTCTTTAATTATGACTGAGGAAAATTGGCCTGCATGTCATTTCAAAATCATGCTTAGAATTTAGTTTCTCGATACTCTTAGCTTTCAAAGTTGAGCATTAGTTACTAAATTACTGACAGAGGGTTCTGTACATGTTTCATCTTTCCTCCATATTTTTATGATTGTCTGATTGCTCTAAAAGATGAGTAAATGTTTGGGCTCTAATGTTAAAAGCTGCTGTTTGCAGCAGAATGGTCCCTCGATGTCAGGTTTAAGGCTGAATAAGACAAACTTGTCCATGCAGAGGCTTTCCGCCGTCAGTCCTGCACAGCCTGACTGACTGGTTGTGGCCCGGTGCTGATCCCTGTCCCACTAAGGTCGGGTCGGACCTGCCTGTCAAGTTTCACAGCAGCAGCTTGTCTTCATACGGAGCCCGTCTGGTGACATGGGAGAAAGAAAGAAAAATGATAGTGACCACGACTTAGTAACTTGTGGGAACTGATGAATTATAACAAGTTGCGGTCTTGAGTTTTTTGCTTCAGTAGGAACGCTGCAAGTGTTTCTTTGTAAAGATACAGTTGTTTGGGAGTAAAAGTGTGTCACTGGGTTGGGATATTATCCCCAGGAAAACCGATGGATAGTTTATACGACCAGAACAAAAAAGTATTTTCCCATCCTAGGGAATGTAGTTCGCACCAGGCCTGGTGTGTGTATTTGTTGGCAGCATTTCCCTTCAGACAAAATGAGCCACTTGTACGTTCCCTGCAGCTCTAAGAAGACAAAGCAAGTGGAGATCGACGGTCAGACCTTAATGGATTGAAGAAGCCACTCTGTTAATGGTTGGGAGGACGGATGCTCTGCTTTCCAGTGATGGTGGCTGAAGCAGAGGGAAGGGAAAAGATAGTTTTTGTCCAGGAGAAGCCTGAGGGATTCTAGTTGTAGCTTTTCACATGAAAGATTCACCTGCAGAGAGGAAGACTTTTAATTTTAAAACAAATTTCTGGAATATTTGATGTTTTTGTCACACTCCCCCCCCCTCCCCTCACAGATCTCCCTCTCTTCCTCTCTCTGTCCCAGTAGCCTGAGGCCAGCCGGTCGGGTTTTCAGAGTGGCTGTCTCGTCTCGGGCTCAGAGGCCTCGTCAAACTCTGGCTTATTACCCGCTTCCCCACGTCACAGGCGGCTCAAACAGAGTCCACTCCCCCTGCGCTGTCCCTGCTGCTGGTTGAGCACCGGGAGGCGAGCTAATAAATCACTGAGCCGTCTCTCATCCACCCCCACTTCACCTCCTCCAGCCTGGCAGCTAGATGTTGGTCTGATGCACCTGCAGATATACACAGTAAAAATGCCGGTGTTGAATTAACACCCATAAGTGTCTATATGTGTCCAAGTCAGCCGGTGTTAAAGTAACACTTTGGAAAGTGTTAAAAGATTGACACCCATATTTTTGTCAAATTAACATTGCTCTATAATACTAAAATGGGTTTAAGAAAAGTTAAACTTTACATTTGTGTGTATTGTTTTGAATATTTTCCACTGGATTTATTGATATTAACACCTTGTGACTCAATTATTTACTTTTTTAACACCGCATTATGTTTAGTGATCAAGGCTACACTGGTGTTACTTTTAATATATTTTAACACTAAGACAGATGTAAATGTTAATGTGACACTCCGTAGTGTTGAATTTAACACCAGCTGACTTGGACACATATAGACACTTTTAAGGTGTTAATTTTTAAATATAAACATAAATGTAGTGAATTACAAAATCAATTGATAACAGTACAGGACAGTTAGACACTCCAATAGCTAGACGAGTCTGGTCAAACACGTAAAAACAGCTAAACTTCAATAAGTTCACTCAGTGGAGTAGAACAGCCAAAGTAAAATAAATAACAAAGAAACTGAAAGAGACAGAAAAAATAGGTCGGCTACTTCAGTCAAACTGCAATAAACCCCATTTTAAAAGGCTCAGAAACTGCAATTAAGAATTCTATATATATTGTAAATTACATAACAAAGGAGGATGTTGCTCAAAGCATAGAATCAGACTGAACAGATCTGCATTTATTAATAGTTTTTTCAACAAGTAACATAAATCTGCAAAGTTTTAGAAACTCACTTCATCAGGATTAAAGTAACTTTGTGAAACCTGATGACTGATGGCAAATATAAAAATTTGTTTTACCCTGAAACCTAAATAATCACAGAAGGGAATTCAATTTCGAGTTATTACATTCCCCTGTTAAGAAAATAATACTTTAGATTTGAAAAATGGTTTCCATCAACAATCTTTTAAAGGTGACAAATCCTATTTTCTTTGTCGTCTGCGGCTCACAGTCCTGTGGGGGAAACCTGTCTCTGTAGAGAAATGCCACATAGATCATTTTCTTGCTGTTGGAGTGGGTCAGACATAGTTTGGGTAATTTAATCAAATTGGTGAGTGTGGTGCTTTAGTGCTCAGACAAACTGGCTCTTAGTTGTAACGGAGATTTGGTAGAAGGCTGTAGAAATGTTTTTATTTAATTTTATTGGGAGAATGAGACAATTTAATCACGATCAGATGTGTGGTTAATCTCATGTCTCATGAACACTGAGGCTAGAATAGCAAAGTAAAAGATTAGTTTTTATTCTTTACAGGAAAATTGTCCTATCTTGATTTATATGCTTCAGTAAATATTGATGACAAAAATTTCAATCAAGATGAATAATCTTTGTAATCAGACATCGCCTTTGATGCAGAAGTGCCAAAAAAGAAATAGTAGATGAGAGCAGATTTGCACAATTAACTTCATCCAATAATCCCCTCTGCAGATAAAAGGTCAATTTTCCTATAATACTTTGTTTTAACACAAATGTCACTTCATGGAACAACTAAATGTCCAGAAAGCAGTATTTTTAAAATGGTTTGAAAGTAAAGATAAAAATTTTGTTTTTTTACATTGAGAGTGTTATGGAGTAATTTGGCAAACCTTTAATCATCAAAATGCAAAATATAGTGATCACCACTTTCAGCAACAAAATAAGAAATTAAAAGTAGTAAAATAATACACAGCGGCTCACAGATGATTCTTTGATGCCATTTTTTTATTTTTCTTGTGGTTTTTACAAACTTACAACTAGAAAATCTGTGTGCAGCCAGAACAGTCTGCGGGTTACCACTGACTGACCAAGGTGCATAAATACCGTTCATGTAAAACAACAGCATTTCATCCCTTCCCAGTATAAAGCCTTGCAGCATTATCTCTAGTTACAGATGGTCTAAACAACCGGAGCTTTGTCTGTCCTCCTCTTGTAAATCAGCCTGTTTCCTCCATGCTGCAGGGCTGTAAGCAGTTTAAGTAGTTTCCATGTAAAATTAATCAACATCCCGCCTGTAATTAGGCGTCAGCAGCTAAATTAGAGAGTGTTGTTCAGGACAGAGAAAGCCTGAAAGGCCAGGCGTCAGATGAATAATTCTTTTCATCTCCGCAGAAGGCAAACAGAGCCGTTCTGGTTCTGCTAACAGGAGGCCTGATGTTTGAAGTGCATAATTCCTTTGGCTTCACTCTCAGCTCCTTTGGATTGGAGACGTATGTAGCAACAAGTTTCCCTCTGACCTCCGCTGCTGTGTTCCTCCCTTTTTATGAGATAAAAGATGATCAGGATTAATATTCAATTCTCCTGCAAAACTGACGCCTCGTATGTCTGCTAACAGACCAGTTTTTAGTCTTTTCTTTTTCATGTGAGTTTTGCAAAGTAAAGTCCTTTTCTGTCATGCTGCACAGAAAAATAATTATTGAAGGATTTGGAGCTTGACTTCTGTTCGGTGCGCGGTTGTCATTACATCCCGATGAAAAGGGAAAGTTGACAGTGGGACAGATGTGTCCGAGGCTCATTAGTGAGATTCAGCATCAGGGAGGGCAGGATTTCAGGGCCGATCCTCCCTGACAGCTGCACACATGTTGGCTCAACTTTGCTTTGCTTCTCTCTGTTCTGCAAAGAACTGGCTTCTAACTTGTCGTATATTTGTTTATGTTTATGAGATTATTTTGAATGGTGATTTAAAATGAAATAGGAAAAGTTTGCTAAGTTGAACCTCCATTTTTCTACCATCAAATGGTTCTTCCCTTCAACCAACTGCTTCATGTCCATTTAGCTAATTATTCCATGTTATTTGATCTGATTTGATTTCTTTATTCTCAAACAGGTTTTTAAAAACAATAATGATAAAAACACAGTTAGTAAGGTACAGAAAATATGCCTAACCAAGAGCAAAGTGATTTACTACCTTTTAGTTTAAAAAGGAGCAGGAAGAAGTGAAAACTTTTTTAATAATAATTTAATAATAATTTAATTAAATATACTATTTTTGGAGTCAATAATGATCAAAAATGTGTTATTAAAACCATGTTATAATATTAATGTTTCAATATTGTCTCAATATTTCTGTGAGAGACAACAGGCCCTCCTGGTTTCTGTTAGGATATAAGTACTTTGGATAAATTATGATAAATATCTATAAAATATAATACATGACACATATTGCAAGTTGATTTAAGTTTGGATTATTTTTCAGACTTTAAATTGCACCATCTTTGAAATTAATTGTGGTTCTGATCATTGTTTTCTGATCATTGTTTCTCTATTACTGTTATTTGTTATGGATTATTACATTTCTAATCCAGTGAAACACTTTTAGGTGATGGTTTTTATTCTGTGGTGTATAAATTAGTTTTATATCTTGCCTTATTAATTGGAGTTACTTTATTACTTTATCACTTCTCTATCACATTTCCTGATACTAGGCTAGTCTGGTTATTGAACCAGACTGATCACTTGTCAGTGATCACTAAGTAAAAGAAAATGTCACAGATGGATTTTTTTTGTCCCTGGAAAATATTGGCATGAACAAAACTAAAGCTGCTTTAGTATGATTTTTCTTTTTTCTGTTTTTAACATTATTTTTTTAATGACTGCAGAAGGTATGTTTCATTCCCCACTGATAAATTCTCACCACTAACAGTTTTTATTGCTTTAAAAAACAAGAGAGAAGAGATTTAATGGATCTGATTTTAAAACTAGACGCTCTGTGCTCATGCATTAAAACATTCTATATAGTTTTTCACATATGTTTGGCAGCGTGTGTCTGTAGCACGAGCCCAGACCCAGCAGTGAAGGGTAAGGTTGTTGATTAAGTTATTAATTTTGTCTGTCTGGTCAGAGAGTGACAGCATTACCTCTATGCAGCTCCAACAGTGTGTGTCAGATTGATGTAAAATCCACTCAGTCTGTGGATATTTTAGCTTTAAAAGTGTCTGTTAAAGCACATTTGTCTGAGGTGCTGTAATATTTTCCGCCACCTCTGGATTTCTCCACATTGGAGTTGCAATTTCTTTCTTCTGTAATAGCAAGTGTCAAAGGTTTGTGTTGATGTATTGATTTTCAAGGCATTTTGTGGGGAAACCTGAGGAAGAGGAGAGGCGAGGGAAGATGCTGCTGAAGAAAAGAGAATAGAGAATTTATTAGGAGAGGGAAGCGAGTCTGCAGATAAAGATTAATGGACATTTTTTCTTGTGTAACCCACGTTTGGCAGATACACTGGACTCATTTAGGCTGTCACCTGTAAACGTGTGTGTGGATACGTGTGTGTGTGAATCTGTGCTGAATGGCGGCTGCAGAATGAACTGGAAGATGGACAAGCTGCATTACAGATGCAGCACATCTGATGAGGATTGATCATGTGTTTGTGTGTGTTGCCGCCTCGCAGTTGGTCCGCTCATTTTTTCTGTCGCCACCACACTTTTGGGCCAGAGAAGATAACAAACAGGAAAGATGGAGAGTATTTGCTGTGTAGGAAGAAATGTTTGGGACGAGGAGACGACACCAAAAACGATCTGTCAGAGTAATCAGGGTTTTCTGTGTCGGTAGTAGATAAACGAGTCAAAAGGTTTGAGATCAGGAGCAGAAGGTCATCAAACAACATGAACTCGGTTGTTGTTTCCACTTTTAGAGTTAAGTTTTAAAAAAATTAAAGGTTAGCAATATATGCTTTGTTGCATAAATGTGAAAAATCTTGTAATTCTTTCATTTTCTGCTGCATTCAAAGCTGAGACGAATTAAAAGTGATTTGCGAGCTTGAGAAACTATTCTGTTGTTGTAATCTTGTAGTGATTTTAGATTTTCATTCATAACACAAGGTAGTCTGAGCTCTGATTGGTCCTAAATTTATTCCGACTCATTATTCTATCAATCATGCAGCCTGACACATTATGGTATCTGTCCAGAATTTAAATAAAGCAATAAAAGACTGAGAGACACACAGGTTGAGTGCTTAGCTTGGAGTTGAATTTAAACTCACATTTTAAGATATCAATGCAGTCATGACGTAGTGAACTCCAGACTGAGCAGGTTTACACATTAGTTGATTTACATAATCAAAATGTTATGTTTTTAACAGCTTTAAAACATCTAACTGTACAGTTGTACTGCATGATGTTCAAGGAGACAATAAGTGTGTGTTTCTCTCTCAGTGTGCATTTTTGTTCCCGTCATTGACTTAATGGAGGGTCTTGGCCTGGGAAATGGAGACCCTCCCACTGGCTGAGTGGATAATTTAATTAATACCAACCTTGTCTCTCCGTCCCTCCTTCCTTTGTGACTCATCTCTGCTGTGGCTGGTTTCTGACTTAACCTCGCTGCTGCTACACACATTTATTTTATTTCCTATTTGTCCCAGCCAACTTTATGGTCCTCATATGACTTTAGGTCCATTTGAGCCACTGTAGGAGCAGATGATTTATCCTTGATGGCCTCATTACTCTTTTTTTTCTCTGCAGTGGAGCTTTTAATATTTATGGACTAAAAGCTATTTGTGGCGTCACTGTAATGGTCCATGACGTAATTCATAGCGGGAGCTGAGTAATGTTTGGTTAAGGTAGCGTCCAACATGCCAGGAAAAAGATCCAGACAGAAACGTTTTCATTCACAATTACGCACCAGCTTGTGTTGGTCAATCGATCCTGCTGCAATACGTTCAACTGGTTGTCAGGTAGCAAAATGTGAAAAAGTTAAATGGATGAGTTTAAAGTTTAAAGGCACAACCACAGATTTTTGCTAGGTGATAAATTGGCCCAGTAATTATTGTGATAAATGAAAATGATATTTTCTTTCAGACCATTTCAAGTAATATATTGTCACCTTCATAAAATAATGGCTAAAGTTATTTTTTTAAGATGATTTAGAAAAAACCACATTTGTTTTGTCAAAAGTATGTAATTTCATAATAGTGCATGTTTACCTTCTTAAAGACCAATAAACTTTATTTTCACAGGTTATTCTGAAACTGGGAGATATTTTAAATAAAATAAAACATAAAGAGCAATAAATAAAACTGAAATAAAAACCACTTACAACTAAAACCATGATTAAAACGGATTATGATGTCCCTGTAAACAAAACTGGCTTTAAAAACAAAAATTAATCATCAGAATGGAAATTACTGAGATCATTGAAATTTTTCGTACAAGTAATTGTTTAATTGCTTATTATGATGAGCTTTTGCAGGAAACGGCAACACTTTTATTTTCAGTTTTAGGCTAATTGTCTGTATTTGGTGCTCAGTGCAGTTTTTTACTCTGACTCTCTTTATTCCCAGGTGGAATCGCCGGCGGCATAGAGATCTGCATCACGTTCCCCACAGAGTACGTGAAGACGCAGCTGCAGCTGGACGAGAGGGCCAACCCGCCCAAATACAGAGGAATAGGTATCCACCCCGTCTTACTTCCTTTCCCTGGCGCTTATTATCCAACTACCCGTCATCTTCAGGTGCATCGCCGTTTCTGGAGAGCCGTCACCGGGCTTGTTTATGTGGCTGCGAAGAGCCCAGTGCTCACACGCACACAAACACAGCCGGGATCTGCTGATGTCAGCTGGGACTCTGAGGATTGGAGACGACGCTAATTAGCGCTCCAGACAGCTGTTGCTTTTCTTGCTCGTTGGTTTTGTGAAACCACACAGATTTCTGGATTGGTGTCGAAGGGAAAACTTTGGTTTCATTGGATACAAATAATTTGTGCTAACGCTGACTTTAATGTGGTTGTTTTTTAACTGACAATTTTAAAGAAACATAATCAGCAAAACCAAGAGTGAAAACAGCTGAGAACACAAATTATCCAGTAGAAAGGTTGCTACCTGGCAACAAGCAATAATCTGACCATAAAACTGGCTCCTTGGATGCCAGGAGGCAAAATTAAAATACAGGTAATAAGAATGTGCTCCCTCAGTTTTGGAAATCAGAAGGGCAAATTGATCTGTATTTTAAGCTTGGAGCTTGAGAGACCAGAAGAGAAACATGTTAACAAAACTGATGAGATTTTGGAGACACAAAAGCATGGCTCTTCAATGTGTGCTGTAGAGTCAATGAAATTACATCAGAAATGTCTTTTTAAAGATTTTTTGTCTTCATTCATTGTCATTAAAGCAGGACTGATAATGTACTTTTGATTTTATCTTTACGTTACTTTGCTTCAAACTTGTAGACTCATTAAATTCTTCTAATGTGCTCAGCATGGATCCATAAATCAGCCCAACTTAACTGATCCCAAATATCTTATCTCAGTCATTCTCCAATGAGTGATGCCTTCCCATGGATTTTATAAAACTAAATCGGATGTAAGCAGCTTTACTAGCTTGCTGCAGTGTCTTTCTGTGCTACAGCTCAAGCTGGTTCCTATGAATAAGAACGATAAGTAGGAAGCTGCTTTAATTTCTAAATTCACTGAACGTCTGTCTCTTTCCAGGTGATTGTGTGAAGCAGACGGTGCAGAGTCACGGTGTTGGAGGACTTTACAGAGGACTCAGCTCACTGCTGTATGGATCCATACCCAAGTCTGCAGTCAGGTGAGTGAAACAATGAAGAATAACAAATACATTTAATTAACTTTAAAATAGTTTGCCTTACAAACTAGAGAATGCATATTGTTTTAAAGTCATTTTTCATACAATTCTTAGGTCAGTAAAATAAAAAAATGACTCGATTTGGTGTGTAAATCTGGTTTCTCTGTTACAGAATGAATAAAATATCCTTTTCTTTTGCTAATTGGACACAAAAGAACAAAACCTTGAACCTTCTAACTTATGGACTTGTTTTAACATGTAATCTCTCTATATCTTTACATGTTTATAATTTTTTAAATGAAATCCCCTCAGCCGTTTTAAAATGTGCATTTATAATACCATAATTATATATAAACCCCTAAGTTTAAATTCACAAGATGGACATATGCTGATTAAAACAGAACCAGTTAAACTGTCATTGTTTCCCAGCTGAAACTTCTCACTCACGCAGTCCAATTATTCCAGCCCATTACCCACAAGGCTTTGCACAAATGCCACACTATCGCTCAGTATACAGTAATTATGTTATTTTTTTCCCACCACTGAGATTTATCTACAGAGAAATGTGCACGCTGTACCTCTTGTGCAAGCAGTGACGTATTCACACACACACACACACACACACACACACACACACACACACACACACACACACACACACACACACACACACACACACGTCACAAACCAAAGACGGCTGCTTTTGTTGTTTCCTTTTTGTTTCATTTTTTCACTCGGTTTCTCTCATTCTTTCACTGTTTGTGTGTGTGCGCGAAGGTGCGTATGTGTGTGTGTATGTGTGTGCATGTGTGTGTTTGTGTGTGTGTGTGTGTGTGCTGGAGGGTAGAGCGAGTCTGTATGATAGAGAGACAGGCCCAGTCAGGCGAGGCAAAGATGCCATTCAAACTCAGACAGGGTCTCAATGGGGCTCCAGAGATGGAGACTCTGGTTTGTTTGTGTGTATTAGCAGGGAGGGTGTGTGTGTGTGCATGTGTGCGTGTGTGTGTGTGCGTGTGTGTGTGCGTTTGGGTGTGTGCATATTCACATGTGTCTGTCAGCTTTCAGCATCATTTCCAGAGGGAGCTCGGGTTGTGTTTTTGTCAACTTGAAGGAAAATTTTCCCTTAGAAAACAAATGAAGTTGGATGTTCATTGTTTTTCTGTCCGTCGTCCATCCAGTTTCATTTTCATCCTCTAATCCAAGCAGATACAGGAGACGGGCCACATAATGTAAAAAAAAAGGTAACTAATTTTAATAATAATAATAAAATAGCTGCAGTTGAGCTGTTTTTATTTTTATACAGTAAACTATTCCATTTATAGCATTTTTATAAATTAGATGTAGGTAAAGACTTGCGCAAGAAAGTAGGAAATATTAGTGTAGCATGACAAAAACAAATAAAACTAAATTCTTATTAGTTTTGATTTATTTACTAATGTGGATGACAAAAATAATCAGATCAAAGAGGAAATAAACAGTAAAAACTATTTGATATACATTTTTAAAATTGTAACAATGTAATATAAAGGATATATATACAGTATTCAGATTACATTGCTCTATGTAGTTATGTGATTTAAGTACATAGAAATAAACCTGCTACAGCAAAAGATGTGCAGACTTATTCAACCAAATGTGTGTCTAAATGTGTCCTCCAACATTTCTTCAAGGAGTATTTCAGTCGACAGACAGCCTTTCATAGATCGCATGCAGAAACTGTTAAAAAGTTCTGTGCGTCTTTTCTTTTGGCTCATTAGTTGATGGTCATTATGTATATAATTTGTGCTGCTGCAGTTTGCAGTACAACACAGAGTCCAAAACATGACATCCATATTCACCGTTCTGGAAGTATTCCCTTACTTCAGACTTATTTAGACCAAAAATTAAATGAAGATAAGTGAAACTTAAAGGGTAAAACACTTGAAGGTGGTTTAACTTGGAAATGAAAGTCCCTTTGCAGCCTTAAAAATGCAATTTAAGTCAATTCAGAAATTAAAGTTCCTGAAGTTGAGTTAACAAGAGTCAAATTGTCTAAAGATTGATTTTTAAGTTCATTAATCTTGGATTTTGAGTTTTATCTTAATGCTGCAATTTAAACCAAATAACTACTTAACAATATGCAAGAAAAGACTGCCCTCACCTTATTAAAGAGCAAACATTTCTCTATTATTTTACTCACAATATCAAGTAAAAATAAATACTTATTTTAATTTAGAATAATTTCAATTCTTGTTTCAAATTGCATGAACAAAGTTTCAGAGCTGCTCATGAATTTTATGAAACATGACAATGAATTCAGCTCAAAGACATGTAATTTGAACACAACATAAACACAAAATAACACAAGAGTCAAATCAATGTCAGGATACAAAAACATGCAGCAAAAGACTCCTGTCTTTTTCTTCTTTCAATTTTTTTAAGTGCTAACCTCAGACCTCTGGTTTATTCAACTCTTGGAGGTTTGACAAAATTAATAAAAAGCTTAGGTTAAAAATCTGAAACACCTGTTTCACTTGAAGAGTAGAAGATGGTCGACACAGCTAAAAGAGGCTCAAATGTTTTACAGTGCAGGCAAAGCGTTGGCAGTTTTCCTTTAACCACAACTTGATCTGACTTTCTATTTTTATCTTATTCTCTTATCCTCCTCTGTTTCGCTCCCTTTGCCTCCCCAGCTCTCCTCCTCCATCCCATTAGCTGATTAGCTCGGTATCATCATGGAAGATTGCCAGGGAGGTTCAAGATGGACGTCCAATCGAGCCACTTGCTTTTCCCTCCTATTAACCCCCCCGTTCGTACCGCCACTCTTCTTTCATTCGTGGCTCATTCCCTCCGCTGCAATGTTTTCATCCTTCACCTGCTCTTCTCACACAAGAACTGACCTTGTAGGAAGACCCTTTAATGAAGATTGGGCAGCTCCGTCTCTGCTGTGGGGTGACTCATCTCTGACTGTGTGTCGGCCAAAAGATGTGTCACATTTCAACCATAAAGTGTAGTCCACATGTTAAACGGCTGAGGAGAGTAAATTGGCAGAAGAGCAGGCCTGACACCGACATATTTCTCCCTGGCAGCCTTTAGTGAACAACGTTTGATTCACAGAGGTAGTTAATAAGGTCTCTGCCACCCTGTGGAGTCACAGCAAGCTTTTAGTGGACATGTGGTCAATTTATTTCAATGCTAAGAAGCTGTTTATATTTATTCATCAGTGTGCATAAAGAGGGAAGTTCTGACGGTAGAAAACCTGCCTCTCAAAGCCGTCTGAATCCGTGACGAACAGATGTGGAGCCATAACGAGCGGAGAAACTTACTGCAGCGGAAAGGCAGATGGAGAATAAAATCGGGCTTACATGAGCCCAGCAAAGAGAAATTCATTTTGCTGGAGCAAAGACGATGGCAGGTTGAACGGTCCAAGCAGACAGAGGAAAACATTGCATTTATTAAGGCCCGGCCCACCACTCCCCTTTCAGGAAGCCAACCAGGCAGCATCCTGCTGTCACCATAATTCAATTTCCATCTATAAATAACCTTTCTCGTAACGGACCCGCTGGCACGATGTTCACCGATTGCATGGACGCGGGAACCGCACCTTTCTGTCTGGGATGGCCTCAGTGGCGGCTGCTGCTGGTCGCTCGTTGTTTGCAGAACTGCTGTGGTTTATTGGGGCGTCTTTAATGAAGACACAGCAGCCAGCACAATAAAGCAAAAGCCTTCAACACGTCTTGCCCTTTCAGCATATTGTCATCTCTAGAAATATGAGTTGGAATCAAGTGTTGGGCCAGTTTAGCTCCTGGTGTGCAGTGATGCCCAAAGTGTCCCACCGGTCAGCATGGGAGACAAACAGGCGTAACCATGGCGACATCTACAGGAATACTGGCAGTAAGCCAGTATTGAAAGTGGTCATAAAAGTAAAATAGGAAAAGTTTAATTAAATCGATGGGCCAGAGGTCAAAGAGCAGACGCAGTTCTGAGGCCACTGAATGTTTTACACATAAATATGGAAAATCTTTTGGTGAAGCGCACAGACAGTTTAGCTAGATGAAAAATATGTTGGTGTTTCCTGTTTTCTATTGTTTTATTCAACTATTGAAAAGTCAGACTGGCCACCAGCTTTTAATTTGAAAACCTCCAGGTCTCCTGTAAGCTACAGGGCATGAAGCAGGACTAAATTCAACACATATACAGTAAAAATGCCAGTGTTGAATTAACACCCAAAAGTGTCTATATGTGTCCAAGTCGGCTGGTGATAAATTCAACACTACAGGGTGCCACATTAACATTTACAACGGTGTTAGTGTTATAATATATCAAAACTAACACCAGTGTAGAGTTGATCACAAAACATAATGTGGTGTTAAAAA
This sequence comes from Micropoecilia bifurca, assembly GCA_903067075.1. NCBI lineage: Eukaryota > Metazoa > Chordata > Actinopteri > Cyprinodontiformes > Poeciliidae > Micropoecilia > Micropoecilia bifurca. The sequence goes on from CAEGAF010145718.1 coordinate 98,334, forward strand.
AGTAAATAATTGACCCACAAGGTGGTCAATTATTTACTGATTGACCCACAAGGTGGGCCAATCAATCAAATCCAGTGGAAAATATTCAAACAATACACAGAAATGGAAAGTTGAACTTTTCTTAAACCAATTTCAGTATATAGACCAATGTTAATTTAACAAAAATATGGGTGTCAATCTTTTAACACTTTCAAAAGTGTTACTTTAACACCTGCTGACTTGGACACGTATAGACACTTTTGGGTGTTAATTCAACACTGGCATTTTTACTGTGTACCTAGTCTGACAAAAATGATAAAATTGACTTATTTTTGTTTATATTTTTGTAATATTTATATGCATCAGTAACATTATTATTTAAAACTAGACAGCCAAATCAGATTTCTGATGTATTGCTAACCTTAGACCTAGATGTATGCTGAGCACTGTGTCCAAAAAGCATGATGCGTCCTTCAGCACATATCATAGTAAGAGTAGCAGAGACTAACCTGAAATGATGTAACCAGATGATATTATGCAGTGATGAACCACATGAATCCTTCCTCGCTATTTTATGACACCCAAACCATCTCCGTCTTGATAATTTCTCTATTTGCTCATCCTGATTTACGATCAACAGCGAAGATTTAAAATGCTTCACCTCTTTCTGTCTGATTCCCACAGCTTGGAAATATACACAATATAATATAAGATAAAAAAAAGAGTTATTCGATGTAGTTGTTTTCCTTGTAAATATCTGTATTTTATTTGAACTCATCTTAAAATAATCTGTATGAATCTACCATCGTCATGCACAGCCTCTTTCTGGAATCGAAGGAACAGCAGCACTTCATTTTGCTGGTGAACTTCTAATTTAACATTTTATGCTGTTTCTCTGTCAGATTCGGCATGTTTGAGTTCCTCAGTAACCAGGCGAAGGACGAGAACGGCCGGTTGGACAGCACCCGCGGCCTGCTCTGCGGCCTCGGCGCCGGCGTCATGGAGGCCGTGGTGGTGGTCTGTCCCATGGAAACCATTAAGGTATTAATTAGAAACTGGTTTATGGTTTATTGACTGAGCTGATTTGTTTGCTGAAGACGTCTAATAATTGGTTACATGAACAGTCTGTGTACTGTGGGAGTTTTTACTCAGTTAATCTGTTGGGAGGCAACCAAAAAATATCAAAAGTATTTAATTCTGCGGAGCTCAAATTTTACTGGAAAGTTTTAATAGTGTCCTCGTCTGTGAAATAGACAAAACATTCATTCAGCTTTCACATCCTCAAGCGTGTGTTTTCTCTGTAAAGTGATATTTTCTGTCCTGTGTGTCCCCTTTGTTATCTCCCAAGGTTAAATTCATTCATGACCAGACGTCGGCCAAACCCCAGTACAAGGGTTTCTTCCACGGACTGAGAAAGATCGTCAGGTCACAAGGTAAAGAAAGTGTTGAATATTTGTGACTCACCTGACCTCCGCTGGACACTCGGAGTATAACAGCTGAATAACCAGCTGTTGATGTTACCTGTTTTGTTGACTTTGATTAACTGAGGACAGCAGAGCGATGTTGAGCTCTGTCTTTCTGTCTGAACAGGAATAAGAGGGACGTATCAGGGTTTGACCGCGACGGTCCTCAAACAAGGTTCCAACCAGGCTATTCGCTTCTTTGTAATGACGTCTTTAAAGAACTGGTACAAAGGTCAGTGTGGACAAACACGGTTTGTGCTTGTTTAATTTCATTTGTAAAGGTAGCATGTGCAGATGGAATTCAGCTCCTTGCAAAAGTATTAACACCCTTAAATGTCTTCAATGTGTTTTATTTAATGTGAAACCAACACAAAAAGTGCATTATTCTGAAGTGGAGAAAAAAATTATATATTTATAAACATATACATATTTGTTTTCAGAGGTTTAAAATGCAGTCCATGTGCACATATTTGTTCTCACTCTAATTTGTGAAGATAAAACCTTAGTAGGTAAACAGCACCATGAAGACCAAGGAAAGCAGCAGGTAGGCCAACTATAAGGTTGTGGAAAAATCTAGAGCAGGTTCAGGTTATAAAATAATATACACAGGTGAGCCGAGGAAATCTCTAAAACCTGCAGAATGCTGGTCTTTGAGAACTGACTGAACTCCAAAAGTTTAGATCAACTCATATTTGACTGCTACAAATTCAAATCTAAATTAAGTTGGAAATTTGAGAATTGGTGTTTACAGATGGTCTTCATTAAACCTGACAGTTTGAACATCTAGGATTTATTTCTAGATGTGCAAAACCAAAGCTGTAATTACAGCGAATATTGCAAAGTATTTATTTAGTGGCAGAACACAAATGCACACCACACTTTTAAGATTTTAAGGATAAAATTACACATAAATACATTAACATTTGTGGTTTTAATGTGACAAAAATGGAAAATTAGTTCAGTATGTATACATTAAATTCCTCAAACGTGTTAATGTTAATTTAAAGCTTAAGTACTACATAAACATCACAGCTCAGAATCTTATACCAGTATATTGTCTGGATATTAGACAAGTGTCCACTGACTGATACCTCACTTTTTCTGCCACTAGGCGATGATCAAAACAAAACTATGAATCCCATCATTACTGGAGCGTTCGGGGTAATAGCAGGGGCAGCCAGTGTATTTGGAAACACGCCCTTAGACGTCATCAAGACAAGAATGCAGGTACGTAGTGGCCGCAACACACTGGGAGACGATCTCTGCTTTTTGCTTCTGCTGCAGTTTAAGTTTGGAAAACTGTTCCAAATCGTGCTTATTAGATGTAACCCTGCTGTCGTCTTTGAAGGGTCTGGAAGCTCATAAATATAAAAGCACACTGGACTGCGCTTTGAAGATCCTCAAACATGAAGGCCTGGCAGCGTGAGTAATCGGTCATCTGTTGGTTTTATGAAGATTATCATGTTTACTTTTAGCTTTTGGCACTCAAACTCACTAATCCATGGCAAACCATTGCATGTGGATTTATCATAAGTTTATATCAAAGCCCAAATTGATCTGACCATCCAGTGGAGTTTTTAGATTTTAGTCATTCAAAGGCACATTTCAACTTCAGCAGCACTGATGACACAATCATCCCAAGGTTTGCTCAGTGTACAGATAAATCTAATAAATGTACTTGTCACAAAGAAATTGTGCAAAACAAAATCATTTAAAAACAAAGCAACACCACTCTAATAATTCTTTCGTTTAGAGCTGTTTATTGTTTTAGCTCTTAATTCAACTCTAACCTGTCATAATGTGACTCCTCTGCTGGGTTTCATGCTACAAATTAGCTTAACATCTTCTTTAAAGCCCCTCTGGCTTATTTGCATGAGGAAAATAAAATCTTCCAAATCGTTTGTCTTCTTGCAGCATATTCTATCACTGATTTTATTTTATTTTTGAAGAAAATCTACATTTATTCTGTAGTAAAAAAGACTTGGTAATGTGTTATTACCCATCAGTGCAGCTCCTGTTGCAGGCAAGTTAAAGTTTAATATAATCGGGGCTGCAGCCTGTAATAATGGAAGGAAGACCCAGTGCTTTCATTTCACCACAGTCACTGTGGTTAAGTATGGAAAAAGATATCTGAGGCTCGTTATAGCAGGAATGTGTTCGAATCTTAATGATATAAACAGCGACAAAAATAAAATCCTAATTCACTCACTTGCTCACTTGTCTCAAACATGATCAAATCTAGTTCACATTTTTAATCACTAATTAACACTTCCTTAGCCAGTAATAAGCCAACGTCAAATGTAATTATTGTGAAACGGCTCCTCTTTTAACATGATTAGACAAATATTCTGAGCTTCTGCCATCACAAAGACGCCAACAACACAAAGAGCTTCTTTGTGCAAAGGGTCCCTGTTCATGTGCCCAGGTTGACCTTACGGTGACCCTGGCTTGGTTCTGGTTAGCAGTTTTTTTTATTTTATTTTTTTTTACCTCATTTGGTTTATAAGTTCTGCTTCTACAGCAGCATAAAAGCAACTGGCTTTATTTTACAATTACCTACACAGCAAAAACACAAAACATTACCAAGTATATTTTGTCCAGTTTCTATTGCGAATGTCTTTGTTCACTTTAAATAATGTAAAACCAACTTAGAAGCAACTGTTCAGTAAAATCTAAGAGCTTATTTTAGATCAACAATTATTTAATATTAATAGAAAAGTATTAGTTCCACTGGCACTTATTGCATGGAATTTATTTTTTTGTCATAAGTGGAAAAAATCTATCAGTGGAAGTAGGAATTTTTTAAATAAACATGACTTAAAACAAGCTTCTGAATCTTGCTGAAAAGTTACCTTTAAGCTAGTTTTATCGTATTTCAAGTTACATTAACCTCTGATGTAAAGTGAAATGTGTGTTTTCAGGAAATTCTGGATTAGCACCAACAAAACCATAGAAAAGAAGATAAATGTTTAGTGGATAAAAAGTGTAATTTTGGTTTTTTTCTGCCTTTTTCTGCCCTTAGCTTTTACAAAGGCACCGTTCCCCGGCTCGGCCGTGTGTGTCTGGACGTAGCCATTGTTTTCATCATCTATGAGGAGGTTGTGAAGGTCCTGAACACTGTCTGGAAGACAGACTGAGCCGCTGGTTGTGCAGGAATGCTGGCACAGATATAGGTTTTCCAGATCTCCTCTGTATCATAAAACCAGCTGTGAACAGATTGGGGTGATTGGCTGAATGTAGATCTGTGTTATATGCAGACCTCTAAGTCATTTGCAGATAATCAGAGGCTCCGAAGTAAGAAAAGCCAGAATGGATGGTTACATCTGAACAGCTGGAGGTGAAGCAGAGCTCTTATACTTCACACCGAGACTCCTCCCTCCTTGTAAACTATAAAAAGGGTCTTTTATAGTTTAGAAAGATTACAAAATGTGTTAAATCACTGTGAAAATGCTGTGTTTTTGGGGCTGATTTATTTTTATTTAAATGCATTTGCTTAATTTTCAACATAATCCAATCACAATCTGTCTGTTTAGGACAATAATTTAGGTGTTTACACTTATTTTACACTTAGAGTATGCCAGTTATTTTTATGCAGTGTAGCATAAAATATGTTTTTAAAAGTTTCTCTGTATAATATAATATATATTAAATCTGTGCCAAAAATCAAATGGTTTATTCACAGTAAAAAATACATATGACTCAAATAATTTCAGATAAAATATCAAAGTTGATCTATTTATTTGAATATTAAAAGTAAACATATTTATAAAGAGCTGAATGTTAAATTTAACCAAGACCATTTGCTGTTAAAGAGTGCCACATGTGTTAAATATGTCATGCATTTCTGTTATTAAATGCTGTTAAGATGTTTATGAGATTATTTTAACCTGTTGGGTTTCACTGTGAATTACCTGAATCATCCCAATCCAGTTATTTTTTTTAAATAATTGTAATACCTGCAGTAGTTGCAGCTCCCTAAACCATTCGGTTTATGGCAACCCAGGAAAAAATACAAAGAAAATCATCAAATGATTTATCTTTTGTCTCACAATATGTGAATAAATAATCTAATATCACTTTTTTTTAAAAAAAATAATGCAACCCCTCAGTAAATTGAAACTGAAGTGTTTATTTGATTTATGTTTTACTTTTAAAATCCGATTAATAAAACTTCCTAGTTTGGAATTATTATTCATATTTTCCCAGGGTGTAAATGTAGTTTGACACAGAGGCCCATTTTTCTCAGTTACTCTTGAAAATTGGAAAAACAATAGAACATTCCTCTAGATTAGGCAGTAAGATTAAGAATCCAGCAATAATTATTACTTTTTAAATTATTTATTATTATATGGAAAAAACTGTGAAAGAGAGTACTGGGTGAAAAAGGCTTTTTGTCAACATTTTTGCTGAGGGTGACGATAATAGTTATTTTCTTACAATTTCAGGCAGATATTAACTCTGTTTCTTTAAATTAAACATTTATTTAACCAGATTAAAGCCCATTTAGATCAAGACCTCTTTCAAGTCATAAAAGACAAGTAAACAAAAATAACAAAAGTAGAAATTAGAAACATATATAATGCAAACAGCTTGACAATTAAATGTAAAATAAGCTCCTTACATCAGTGTCATAAGATAAATCCAAGGGAACTCTGAGATTTTGGAAAACTAACCATCTTCCTTGGAAACATCCACTTGCAGTCTCACCTCTTTACATTTCTTAGACTTTTGTAAAACTAAGCAGAAGAATCACAAGAGATTGTTTTGTTTGCTTTGAGGATAAGTTTGATTCATTTAAATCCTGAGCAGTTCACTTTTAATGCATTCAGGTTCTACTTCTCACTCATGTGCCTTTATGCTGCTGTGTTTGATGGTGAAAGCTTTGTCTGAGGTATCCACCAGTGTTTACATGTTTGACTTGGTCTTAAAGCTGAGGTGTATGTGGTTCGCTTTACTTGTGATGTGCAAACAGTCGATCAACTGATGTAAATGTAATGATTGCAGTAAAATTAAAGCCTAATTTCATTATTTATGAAAGTAAATCTTTATTTTCCTGCTTTTCCTGACAAAGCGTTTGTATCTGTGTGGCCAAATGTCTAAAACAAAATGTGATTCTGAAACTATATTGGTGTGTACCAGAAGTGTGTAGGTGTGTTTAGGCTGTGAGGGTGACTAAAAAGATGTTGGTGTGTAAGTACTGATGTTTGTCAGTACTTAATGTCTGTATTTAAATCCTTCATTGTATAAGGATTTGTGTTTTTAATCTTCCCTCAGCAGCTTGTGTGTTGTTCTGTGCTTTTGGTTTCTGCAGATTTTGATAAAAGATGGGAGGGTGAGGGAACCAAAAGACGATGCTATTCAGTCTAGTTTGGACAGACATTTCTGGAGTGAATGAACTGTTCATCTGTGCTTGTCTCACACACTCTTTATACATTGTTTGACTAAAATCTGAGGAGAAACTTAACAATTAATCAGAGAAAATTAGGAAAAAATAAAAATAGCCTTTGTTGTCCCTTAGTACATATATTCAGATGCAAGACCAAATGTACAGACGGAATGAACAAAATAGATTGTACAATATGGACAAATTTAGAAGATTAGAACAAAACGTAAAGGTGTAACTGATTAGTATTATTGAAAAAATGTACAAAATGTATAATATGGATGAGTTGAGACGATATTGATGGCAAAATCTTCAATGGTGTTATAGCAAGATGCTTCTGGTAATTGTTGACCAATTTTTTTGCATATTTTCATTTCAATCATTTATTTTTTAAGTATTTGAGGTTCTGATTATCCTAATTTATTGCTTCCTCTGATGGTTAAAGTTAGAAGCTTTGCTACGTGTTTGGCAATGAATTCACAATATTATATTTCTTTTATCAGGGCGACTTCCTCACAGAATTTTTGTAAAACGATATTTATATTTAGGGTTAAGTATAAATTTGAGCAAGTTTCCAGCTTCCCAGTTTGAGCGTTCTGGCATCACAGTCCATTAGAAATGTGTTATAATCCCTTTATCAGTGTGTGCAATGAAGGCTGCTGTTTGAACGTTTATGAATCACTTTTTAAAATTCTGCTGCTTGACATTTCAATCTCATTGTAATGTGAATATTAATTTAGTTTTTTTTCCTTTTTAATTTTCTTCCAAAAATTTTCAGTTTCTTGTAATCTTTCAAACTAGTACTGTATGATTTTTTTTTTATTAATACAAGGGCACAGAAAAAATATATCCTGGCTTACTGGCCTTAGGAAAATGATTTAATTAACTAGTATGTGAAGACTAAATGAGTGCTGATAGAAATAAAGTTCAAGCTGCAAATTTAATCCAACACACGAGAGGGCGCTGTAGCTCAAGCCCATGTCTAAATTCCCAAACACAGCTGCACACACAATCATACCTCGCTGGTAAAGCACTCTTTCGCAGTCTTAATATTAAGATATCTCGCTTTATTTTATCATCATCATCATCTCTCTATCTTCCTTATCTCGTTTAAGATCCTGGAGGCTGCACTGCCAAATTACCAGAATCCCCCAAGCTCATTTATTATCTGCACTACAAAAAAAGCAACAGTTATTTTTTAATCATCCTCACTGCTTTCCTGTTTACAGTCTGAAAAAATAACATACGAGAAAGCATTACATCTATATTGATGCATATAATCCAGATGTTATTTTTAACCAGATGTTTGTTTTTTAAGTGCAATGAGAAGCATAATGTCAAGGTTTTCCTAAGAAAAGTCTGCAGCTTCACTGTGATCTATAACTCCTGTTCTGACCTCCTTTCACTGAAAAGCGGTGGAGCAGAACTAACGTCATTGTTCCCTCACCCTCTTTCAGTGGATACTTGGCGTCATTTCCACGGAATGAGTAGAAATGATTTAGTAGCAGGATATTGTGACTTCACGCTTTGTCTTTCTATGTTGTTTGTTTGTTTGTTTGTTTTTTAAAATCAATTTGTTCCTCTGTCCGTGGTGCTGAATTTTATTTCGTAATTTGGATCTAATGTTGAGCTTTGGCATTTTTTTTTTCTTTTGTAAAGTTAAAATATTCTTTGACTGCCCCGTCAATCCATCCTAATAAAATGCAATTGTGCGAGTAAAAGGGAAGGGACCCCGACGATAGACTGGCATCTTTCTTCACCTATTCTTGGGTCTAAAGGGGCGGTGACGGTCAGACCATCAAGAGAGGTTTTTTACGCACAGAGATCCAGTTTTACGCAACACTTGATTGCATGTTGGTGGACTGTGTTTTACTTTGTTTTTATTCGAAAGCTAAGATCACAAGTGAAATATCTGTCTGAGTAAAACTCTTTTTGAGTGCGAGTGCAGAGCAGGTGGTCCTGGAACAGCGGCTGTCATGGGAGCGCAGGGATGGAGCGCGGTGCGTTTGGGGATCGTAGTTTGTGGATATTTGGCGATTTTCTGCAGTGAGTTGGTCCCGGTTACTGAAGCCGGCTGCAGGCGGAGGGGGAACCAGAACTGCTGCCCTGGCCGAGACAACCAATGTTTTGAGTACACGAGGAGAAAAACGGTGTGCTACTGCGACAGCTACTGTCAAAAAACCAGAGACTGCTGCGAGGACTACCAACACGTGTGTCAAATATCTGGTGAGTGTTTCCTGGTCATTTTCTCCCGAATGACTCCCCAAAAATAAGAAAATATCCAAAGATCTTCAAAACTTTTTAATTGTTTCTTTCAGTGGCGATTTTAGTGCTTGTCTTATGCGAGTGCTGACCTTATGCCCCCACTCCAATAACTGTGATTCATCTCTAACAATAGGAACTAAAAAGGAATGACAGACGTTTTACTTCATAAAAATAAATACAGAAATAGCCATATGCAAAAACAGATGTAGAATATTATTGAAAAATCAGTTTATTTCAGGAACTTTATTACTAAGTGAAACATGTTAAATAGAAACATTACACACAGAAAGATGTTCGAAAGCTTTTATTCCTGGTAATTATAATGCTTTTCTACTTACAGTTGAAAATTTTACATCAGACCAACAAAAAAGTAATATTTTTATACAGAAATGTATAAAACATAAAGAATAATATAATCAATATTAGGTTATTGGTTTTCAAAATTTTAGGTTCTTGAGAATGCATTTTATAATTTATTATACATAGATTACCTGACCTTATCAGTGCAGAATATTTCAGATGACGTTTCAAGATCTTGTACCTGTATGTCTCAAGTGATTTTAATTAAAAAAAGAAAACATGTTTTTCTTTTGTGCTCTACATTGAAAACTACCACAGTCTTGTTCTCATAGGTCCTCTAAGTCGCCATCGGGGCAAAGGTAGCTGTCAGTGAGGTGACAATAAGACTGTGAGACATTTTACACATAACTGTCTCCAGTGTCTCCATCGTGGCTGTCTGTTATAGCTGAAAGGCCAGCAGTAATCTCTTGTGCTGAAAGTTTGAGAGGTAAACTTAGACTTTGCTGTGTGTGTTTTAAAAGGAAGTTGCCTTCAGGTTTGCAGTTTTGACCCTTAACCTTCTCATTAAAGCTTGAAATCGCACAGCTTCATGTGCAAAGTGGGGCGAATGATCACAAGAAAGACACAAGTTAAACAAATGGTTGGTTCACTTCTTTCCACTCAATCATCTCGACTGCTGCTATATATGGAAGGAATGGATGTCTTAGGAAGAGACTGCCAAAGATGGTGAGGACTGCAGTGGAGTTTAGTCTGCAGTGTGACAATCAGGAGACAGAGAGTTGTAGCGTTGTTGTGTGTTAAAATTACCCATAAGGAGTGAATGTGATCACTGACTTAAGTGCACAAAACAAGCACCTGCAGGATCACAGCAGCTCTTAAAGTGCTACAGAAAACCTCTTATTAAAGCACAAGTACTGGTAGAGTTCAGTCTCTCTGCTGTGGTGTAAACTGTCTTATTTTGACTTGAGCCAGTAACCTTCAGTTCATCAAAACCCCTTTTAGAGACTACAATAAGGTCTTATCTAGGTTTTCCTCTTTTAATTTACTAAAGCGATCTGTCTATCTATCCTTGAGCTTTATCATACTCTACTACATCACAACTATAGATAAATGTGTTTTATTTTGATTTTATAAGTCAAACCGTCACAAAGTCCTTGTGACTTGACAAAAATAATAACACTGCCGCTTTAAATAGCTGTAAACAAAACTTCACACTCCGGGCATGTCAGTAAAAGAAGCCAGCTGAGGGGATTTCAGGCGTCTCTTAATCAGTCCCATGTATTTGCCAAACATAAAAATTACAGGAGTAAGCTCAGTGAAGCACTTCAGGTCAGTGTTGACATTACCAGTCTGTCTCGAAGGTTTGCTTCCTCGGAGGTCAAAACTCCCACGTGCAGCAGATGGATCACATGTTTCACAGTGTTTCCTTTTTTCTTTTTTTCCTCTGAGGATCCCTGACAGCTGTGGTTTGTCTTCGCAGACTGAATGTGGTTTCCACAAGGTACAATTTGCCTGTACTGCTAGATTACCATGACCATATGCGCCTCAGTGAGCGTCCTCCGAGGCTTAGAAACGTCGACTGAAACCATAGTCATTTTAGCTGTACATGGCGGCTTTTATCGGTTTCATCAAAGCGCTCTGGTGTCCTGATACTAGACACCTTATCTGATTCTGATCCAGCAGCAGGTGAGCACACGGTCTGTAATTACGCCGGGTCGGCTGCAGCAGTTCAAAGACTGTAGAGTTGGTGACATCAGAAGACTAAAACACTGCATATCACGACTCCAAAACAAACACTTAACGATTTTCAAAGCGGTGGCATTTTCTTCCAGGGAGGGTGATGAAATGAAATCTTTTTTAGATTTCTTTGTTTAGACGCATGCTGCGTCTAAACAATGTGAAGGAAATCCTGGATGGTTCTAGTATGTAAACATGATATTTAATATAAGGTACACACTTTTTTAAAATCTGAAAATATTAATTCTTCTTACAGATGGCAGGAAGTAACAAATACAGCTCTGGAAAAAATAAGAGACTACTTTAAATGATCAGTTAATCTGAGTAAAATGAATTTTTTTTAACTCTGTGAACTCCTGACAACATGTCTCTGAAATTTGAAGCAATGCTTTTGTATTTATTAGAAGATGAGAAATGGTCAAAACAACAAAAAGGATGCATTGCTTTCAGACCTCAAATAATGCAAAGAAGTTTATATTAATTTAGAAACAACAATATGAATGTTTTAACTCAGGAAGAGTTCAGGAATCAACATTTGGTGGAATAACCAGGAGGTTTTCAATTGGGATCAGTGCAGTGGTTTCTAAATCTATTCCCGAACTGTTTTTAATTTTTCTTATTGTATCACATGGAAAAATACTTTTATCAGGGGATCTGTTTGTGTTGTAGTTGTATGAAAGGAAATACACAGTAAAGAAAATGAGTATTTCTGTAATGGAAGATGTTAAAGGTTGAGACAGATCACAGAAAATACATATTTTCAAAGGAAAATTCAAAGCATCAAAAGAAACACAAAAAGCAAGAAACAACTGGCAACCATGCATCCTGAAAGAGATATAATTGCAAACTGTTAGGGTAATCAGAAACTACAGCAAGTGTGTAACCAGATCAGAGGGCGAGGTCGACTAAAACCATAACTCAGAACAGGCAGAACATAAAACAGGAACACAGAACATGAAACAAAATCAGTCGAACCAAAACAATCAAACAATTTTCAAAGACAAACAACAAAGTCTAAAAATAGAGCAAAAGATCACACTAAATGTCAAACACAATGAAACATGTTCAGCTTTGTAGTTGTTGTATATTTTGTAATACTTGCTAAACAATTATGGAGAGAGAAACGCCTCTAAAATTGTTTTAAAAGTAATTTTAAACTGAATTAAGTTTTATTTTTCCTCGATATAAAGCATAAAGCTTCTGAGTTCCAGATCTGGATGGAGGTTGATATGCTCTCACATTACATTTTGAGTAATTTATTTTCTTCTGGATATCCAGATTAATCATTAATCTTAAAAATACACATGCACTGTTAATAATGTGATATTTGAAGATCAACCTGTTGCTGATCCTGAAAACCTGGAGACTCAGTTGACAGGATTGGATTTGCCCAATATGAGGAATTGTTGGTTTGCTTTTGATTTGGTCAAATTTAACTCAACTCAATACAATTCAACTCTTTTTGCCCATTTTAAAATTTAAGAACTTTTCCAAGGAAGCAGAAACAGAGAGTTCTTGATAAGGTTGTCTCTTTTCTGTTTTAATTGGATGAGGATCTGCCCTTGACACAAAAAGCCCCTTGAAGGAATTCTGTCATAAATTTCATGTTCACAGCGTGTTTTCAGTCAAAGTAATTGCTCATCTTTACTGCACAGACTGTAGGTCCTCAAAAATCTGGAGGAGGCGGCTCCTTTATGCTGGCGGTCTGGTTGTGTTCAATCTGATAACAAGACAGGTTCTTCACCTTAAATGCACTCACATGCCTCCCTCCGCTGCAGATATCTGGCTTCTTTCACTTGGGTATTTTTGCTATGCCAAGATCTCTTCGTCCTTTTTCCATTTATTTCCACTCCTCCTTTACCTTGTTTCCTGTTCAGTCTCCCTTCCACATGAAATGCCACAGCTGCTGTGGCATTGCTCTTCATTTAGTTTCCTGTGCTGGGAAAAGTCCTGATTGCAAAGTTGATGTCCAGCATCTGCTTCATGACTGGACACAAATAAAAGGTTCTCAGAGAAAAAATGTAAACCAGAGAAGGAAAAAAAGGAAACAAAAGAGCATGGTAATTTATCTGAAATAATTGTGAAACTATTGTCTATTGGCATGAATCACTATGTGATTCATGCCACATGGCATGAATCTGTGGTTCAAATTTTCCACAGATTTTTGGCAAATCACAATCACATTTGGTTCACATCCATGTCAACACTTGATGATCTCCTCCTTATCAGTTTCACTGGTCATATTTGCTGTTTATATATTTTACATTCACTTTACATGAGTTTTCTCATATAGGTCAGATTATGGCTTTAAAAGTTCATTTTGTATGTTGTCAGATGATAAAATTTAAAATTCCAACACTTCCTAAAGTTGCCCAATTGTTATTGTCTCGAACATAAAGCAATGAATTCAACTTGAATTCATGAAGCTTGAGCAATGAGGCAGCTTTAGTGGCGTTAAGTACTTCACTGTTAAAGCATAGGAGCCTCTAAATACATATACGTCTTTTGAATGACGACAGTGTTGAAGTCATTAGATTAACTAATTTCTCTGATTCTTTAGGGTTTTATGGATGTCTGGGGAAAAGTGCAAAGAGTTTAAGACAAAAGTGTTTTAATGAATCCTTCCTGTTTATGCTGTTATTAGAAAAATTCATCCCCATCAAAGGTTTCGTGGTTGACTTGTGGTTTTATTGTGTTTCCTTTGTTGATGTTCCTAAATGTTAACAGCGGTCAGACCTTGGCCCAGTGGGACTCACTATATTGGGAAGGAGACAGAACGTGGCCTTTCAGACACCAGCTGGACATCTGCATCCCATCAGAAAACCAGAGGGGGAAGGGGGAGCAAAAAAAGGCAACAGATGGAGCAGAGCAAGGCCTAGTGGAAGACGAAACAGAGATACAGCTAATTGTTTTTTTTCATGTTATATTTATAAAAAGAAGCTTTTAATCAGAGTAAAAGGGAAAGTATGGAGGCGATTCATACTTGTGACAAATTCTACAAATTGCCTGAGCTCCTTTAATGGCTCTTTAACAATAAGTACAACAGGATAACACTTTCAGTTTCATGCTCAAATATAACAAGATAAATTTAAAAGGATCACTTACTTTCATCTTAAAGCCATCACATCATACTAACGTATCATAAACAGAAAACAATACAAAAAACTACAAGACCACAAACTATTACCAAGTATTTTTGGTGTAGTTTCTCGTGCAAATATCTTACAACACGTGAAATTGTGACAAGGCAAAACTAACAAGTAACTTTTTAGGATGTTATAGAAACTTGTCTTAAGTAAATAATTCCTTAATATTGATGAAAACAATCTTTGTTCCTTTGACATAATTTAATTTATATTTTCCCCATGTCATAAGTTAATTTATCTGCCAATGGAACAAGGATAAAAAAAAAATCAATATTAAGGAATTATTCACTTAAAGCATGCCTCTGTGTCTTGCTGAAAAGTTACTTGTATGCTAGTTTGTCTTATTTCAAGTGTACTAAGATATTTCCGTTAGAAACTAGACCAAAAATACTTGGTAAAATTGCACGTTTTTGCAGTGTAAAGAAATTGTTCCTATATAACTTGAGGGAAGCTAAATTTTCCAAAGTAAATAGGGCAACAAACACCATTTGTGTCCTGTATTGGGGTCAGAGGTCAGAGTTGGTGTGAGGCTGTCCAACTGGGACTTTCTCCTCCACAATGCAAACGAGGTACAATGGTGACTGTGTGATCCAGGGTTAGCATGTGGGTGGCAGCAGGAGCAGGTTGGGGCCACCACAGTTTGGTCATTTCCTCCTGACCTCTGGCGGCTCGGGGCCAACAGGTTTATGCTTCCAGACAAAACCTTATTCCTGTTTGCATGAGTGTGTTGATGAGTGGGGTAAAAATAGTTCTGTCCCCCCTGTGGGTGTTTAAAGCATTAAACAGAAATAATTTCACTGTGGCAAAACCTCAAGTGTCCTGCTTATTTGTGTTTGTGCTGCTAAAAAAAGCAAAAATAACAACATTAAAACTGCTCTGTGCAAGCGGAAGGAAAGGCATGTCAGGATAAGAAAGGGCGTAGAAGGCATAAGTAGGAAGTTATTATGCTTTTCACCCGTTTATCTTTGAAATTCTTCTCAAGAGAACGTTTCTGTGTGTTTTATGTGAAGATGAAGCAAAGTGGAAATTCCCCAATCCTTTGTGTGTAGGTTTGTGTTCATGTGTATGTAAATGGTGAGTTTCAAAACTATTAATACCACATTACAAAAATAAACCTCAATATGTCTTATTGGGATCTTATGCAAGAAAATATCCATCCATCCATCCATCCATTTTCTTGACACCCTTGTCAAAATATATGTTTTAATATACTGCAAAAAAAAAACACAAAAATGTTAGTACACTTGAGATAAGACTCCACTAACTTATAAGTAACTTTTCAGGATGAGCTTGTTTTCAGCCAATAATTCCTTAATATTAATGAAAAAGTATTAGCTATAGGTGATAATCTGCCAGTGGAATTAGACATTTTTCCACTCTACTTATAACAATGAGAAAACTCAGTGTACATTCTTTACATAGAATGAAAGTTTACAAGTTTTCTCATTTCTAACTGTCCTCAGACAACGCTAATGTCTGACAATTAGAGTTGTGAATTGTGCTCATCGACCATTCCCTCAACACTCACTGAACATTCATACTAATTTAATGCATAAGTTAAAACACTTAAAATGTATTGCAGTGTACATCATACCACATTTATTAGCACTGTTGTCTTGCAGCAAGAAGGCTCTAGGTATTGCTTGTGATGAACTGGTGACCTGTACATGGTACATACTTCCTCCATCCATTGACTGCTATAGCTAGGCAGCAGCCCCACATGTCTCTGTATGGATAACCTGGTGTAGACAATGAATGCATGGATGGATGGATGGGTGTGTTCTTTGCTTTTAGTGTACTAATTGTGCCCCACTTTTTCTTGGTTTGTTACATGTAGTTAAAATAACATTTTTTTGTGACTGCAACTAAAAGATAGAATTAAAAAAAAAACGTTTAAGCATGTTAATACTTTTTGTAAGTTCCTGTATGCACATTGTTTTGTGGGAAAGTAAAGTGTCAGGTTGGAAGCACTAATGTTCAGGAATTCACAGATTCCACAGTGGCTTTGTGGATCTGCCGTGTCACTGCGCCGCCCTCTCTCCTCTCAAAATTTGGCTTGGGAATGAGCCAAACAGGCGGCACCTTAAAAGCCCCTTTTTCCTCCCACTCACACATGCACACACATACACACACACACCCACGCATGCACACACACAGAATTATTCAATCGCAGTATTGTACTGATGGTTGGATGAGTTTTATAAAGAAAGAGTGGAACCCTTTATGTGGGGGGGAGATTAGATCCAGTTATGGTATATTTATCCACTCCTTCTCTGTCATTTCACCAGGTTCTCAGAGTATCATGCTATGTGCACCTGTTCTTCTGTTCTCATGTCGTGGAAGTGAAGTGAATGAAAATAATATTCTGGTGTAGATGTGTTTGTTCAGATTTTGTTGTTTTGTTTAGGTCCTGATTGCCTCTCATTGCTTTGTTTATAATGTTTGTGGTTCCTCCTCAAAACAAGGCCCTTAAATGCCCACAGCCATTAAATCTCGTAACAGAACAGGGCTTGATTAATGTTGTTGTTGTTTTTGGCTTTGATCAGAACAGTAATCTCAGGAATACAACTTCCCCTTAGCTTGTTGTAATTGGCCAAATCGGCCTCCTAAGCAGGAAGTCTAATTGCTGCTGCTGTTTAAGTGCTATGTTGCCCTTGCGGTTGTGGGTTTAAAGGGCAAAACTAGAAGGGACAGGATGTCAATTAGCCCCTATCTAAAGCCACCACACACATATGACCTGGGCTGCAGACTTCCTGTGTCTGGGATGTAGCTGATCCTACATAAATCACTTTTAACAACAGCTACCCAATCCCACCTGGCTACCTACAAACACACATACATGTGTGTGTTGAGTCAGCTAATGCTAAAACCCAGACACTTTGACATGAATGCAAAGATCAGGAGAATATCTTTAACTCTCAGAAAGCGAGGCATGTCTTATTTAAGGGCCCTTGGATCAGTTCCCGTCCTTTGGGTTGGTTTTCTAACAAGACTGACATATTAGTCCATTTTCCTTTGGCTCAGCCAGATTGAACTGGAAAATGTCTACAAATAGCAATTTTAAACTTCCTTCAGAATCTCGGTTTTGTTTATTTCTGTATGTTTAGTTTTGTCTTTCTGCTGGAAGGCAAACCTCCACCTCAAACTCAAAGAAAAAAATATAAATCTTAGCCTGCGTAAAATTGAATAAAATTTACAGAACTGCTTAAAAATAGCTTTAATATCAATAATATTTCAAAATTGCTTTCTTTATCTAATAACCAAGGAGTTTTACATTAACGGTTAAACAAAAAAAAAACATGAACAATTATCTAGATATACAGATAGACAGACAAATGTGCTCCAGTCTCCAGATTTATCAAACTAAGTCATGATGAACCCTTCTGTTGCTAACTTCAGCTAACTTCTCCTCACTGAGGATCTTTTGGAGCTCTCTAAAGTTGTTTTGTGAAATATCTCTATGATTTCCTGCTTCCCTCAGCAGCCATCGACTGTAAGGTTGGACCATGGGGTTCCTGGTCGTCATGCTCAACTCCGTGTGGAGTCGGCAGCAAGGAGAGGAGTCGCCAAGTGTCTGATCCCCCGAGGAACGGAGGCTCCCCTTGTCCAGATCTCAGACAGAGACGAGGGTGTTATGGAAAAAACGTCATTTGTGACAATGCCAAAGGTACAACCTCTGTGTGACTGCTTCTGATCAACGCATGAGAGCTCCTTGTCTAGACTCTGTTACATATTAATTTGGTGTTTTAGACAAGAGGTCTTGTTAGGGGTTGTGCTGTAAACAACACTTTTCCAAACATCTGTTGTGACATCCGACATCCAGCTGGAATATTTCATCACCTCGGTTACAGACGTCACTATTGAGAGGTTTTCCAGACTGTAAGATACCAGGACACTGATAATTTTGATGCAAGTAGAACATTTCTTCTGAAAACAGAGGAAAACACTGGTCTCTGTCACTCTGACTCATCTAAAAAGCTTGAGCAATCGGCCGAGCAGCAGATTGAGATACAGAATGCGGCAGGTAAGGACATACAAAAAGTCAAAGTAGAAAAAATGAACCAAACTTTTATTGCAGGAGTATAATCTAACACGTCACAAACTCTGCTTTCCCTTGGCCATTTTTCCAACATGAAAGATATGAGAACATGCTGTCTTTATAGATATATGTCGAGCTTCACAAATTAAGAAATTGCTTAAAGGATAGGATTTTTATCTTTTCTTGTGCTGCCAAAACTAATGATAGAGATGTATTTGAACTTTGATTTCTTTTATGTTTGTATCTCCACCACTTAACTTTAGAGGTGGCAAAAATCCTGCCTGATTCTTTCAAGAGGAACTTCAAGGACCCTTGGAGGCGACCCCACATGCTGATGAAGGAGGAGAAGGACAGGTAATGCCATGCCACACTACAATAAATACTGTATGTTTTCTGTTTTATTACAAACAGCAACAAAAAAATATATTGTTGAAACTGAGGTGTTTTTAACTTCCCCTTATAGGAAAATTAAATCACACAAAAATGGGACATCTGTCCCTGGAGGTTTGTTTAAATATGTTGACTTGTTTTAGATGTCAAAAATCACTTCAAATTCTTTTTGGAAATCACAAATATCACATTCTGCAGGCTCAGAATATGTTTTAATAGATCTACATAACAGTTTGCAGCTGGGTGTCTGCCTATAGCACCGTAAACAACCAACCTCACTAATGAGTACATCCACTTACAATAAGAGCCGTAATGACTTTTTAAGGAGGCACAGACTAAACTTTCTGATATCACAACCTGATTGTATTTTTCCATTTCTATAAAATAATCTTTCTTTGTTCCTCAAATTTAAAGGATTCTGCAGGTTTTCCATGTACATGTTTGATTTCTGCTCCAGGTACTTTGGCTTCCCAGAGTCCTAAATCATGTTTGTTATGTTAATTGTTGTTTAACCTCTTAAAGATGCAGTATGTAACAAATTTTCTTAACATAGGTGTTGAAAATGTCACTATGTCATGACAGTATGAGACAGATAATCTGTGGAAAAGTTTAACTCCTCTGCCTTCTCCCAGTTCTCACAGCGCTAACTAAAAACATCCAATCAGAGCCAGGAGGCGGGTCTTAGCTCTGTCAATCAGGCTTGTATATGTGCTTCTCACAGCCAGACTCCCCTTCTTGCTATCATGAACACTCAGACTAGTTAGCAGGCCGCCGATAACGATGGATAAACGGTTTGTTTCTCTGCCATTAGCACAGTGAACATGTAAGAGTTATGGGGACAGTTAAGGGGTTAAAAGAGTCTTTTGATGAGTATTTGAAAGCATGTTTGTGTTTCCCTGTGATGGACTGGTGAGCCCTACACAATGAGCCCTGCCTCTTGCCAAAGATGGGCACCAGTGGATGTAGACACTGGATGGATGGATTTAGACTGAATTTTCATTCCGATTTGGTGGAAAATGCCCTGCATTTTTCAAGTGAACTTTTATCTCTAGCTCATTCTAATATGGAAAACGATTCTTCAAAGCTGCACCATTTTTGTCTTGGTTCATATCAGTTTTGACATCAGTTCAAAGGTCACGCTAAAATCAGTTTTGCATGAAGATTAGAGAACACAGACTAAGGCCAATGTTTCCCTGTGCTTTGGATGTGTATCGTGGGCTGACCTTTACTGATAAAGTCACTTTAATCCATATCAATGGAAAACCCCTCACTGCATCTGTCATTTTTGATCAGAGCTGATTACAGTGTTATTTGAACTGCTAAAAAACAAGAGAACAGAATCGTGACTCGTTTCTTGTCTACTCTGAGCCATTAAGTCTGATTAAAATGGACATGAGAGCTCTTTGTTTTGGCTGAAATGGAAAGCACCAGGGAACTCTGAGTCCTAAATGAAGCTGAGCACATATGACTTCAAACAGACATCTGGTGTATTACCGCTGTTGTCATGGACATTGATCCAAGAGACATGAAATTAATCAGCATGTCCTCAAATTTCTTAAAACTTTGTCTGAGATTTTGGAGTCTGAGACACAGCATGAACATGTGTGCTATTGTGGCATTAACAGGTTTACTGGAATTAGTTATTGAAGCAAGTTTTTACTTTAATCAGAGAGAAGATATTGTGCATTTTAGTACATCTAACAGATAATCTACTTTTAGAGAAGCAAAAGACTCATGTTTTCATTGAAGAATCCTCCCACTGACACTCGTGTTTAGTCAAAGCTGTGCGAGTCACAGACAACATAAATAGTAGAGCGGAGTTCAAAGCGTATTCAAAGAGCACAGCTATTAGAGGAGAAAACAGACCTTATGTGTTTCCAGTCTGCAGATTGAGCCGTGTTGACATTGGGATTGAGCAGGAGGCCATGACACTGCTGGATCACCTTCAGAAGGAACAAATCTGTTACTGACGCACTTGTATTTAGTCTGGGTACATTAAACTGAATTGTTTTGGAGAAGAGAGACCTTTTAACAATTTCTTAAAGCATAGATTTGTCCCAACATCCCCATCTGGTTATTTTTCCCATTTGTCTTTTTTATTGGAGAAGCTCCACTGACATCCAACCAAAGAACAACATGCTGGATGACTGATTCTTTGCTGCAGAGCTGAGTAAAACAAACCTCCTTAGTTCTCATAGAGAAACATGTACAGGTTTCTAAATGATCGATATTTGTTTCTTTGTGCTTCTGAATTGTGTATAAACTCTGGTTTTCACAATCATTTTTCCTTTCGCTCCCTTTTTGTGCCGTCCTCCTGCAGTTACTGTGTGTACCTCAGGATGAAGCAGGCCAGTGCTGCATGCAAGCTCAAGCTGTGGAGCGCTCAGCTGGTGCAAGAGCGGCTGGTCTGTGCAGAGTGTCAAAGTGATGCCATGACAAACTCTGATCGCTGCACAGGAGATGGCATAGAGGGCATCAGGTAAAAAGACAAACTGGAACTTAACCCTTTTGCTGCAGTTAAAACTCTTACTTTGTTGAGAAATGTAATTTTTAGATTATTTTTTACATAAGGTAGATACAGTGAAACAAGCTCATTCAGAATTTTTTAAACAGTAATTATTAATCCTTTTGTTATTTATTTATTTTTTATTTTCCAGGACCTTCTGGACTGCAGCATCTACTCCTGGTTGCCATGGTTCCTGGATGCGGGAACTATCCTCTGACCACTGCCGCTGTCCTCCTTACTCTGTCCTTTTTGTTTGAGCCGATCTGATTGTAGGGATCTGATTTCCCTCAGAGAGTCTCTTCCAGCTCAGGAGAGCCCTGCTAGGGAAACCAGACCCTTCTGTCCTGACAACTCATGGAAAACAGCTGCATCCTGCCACTTGTCATCTCATCCTCTGTACTGTATATCCTAGTAATTAATCACGTTGAAATTCTTGCATGTCTTCTCTTCAAGTTTAAAAGCCACATTGCTGCACATCAAAGCCACTGCGAAGCCTACATTTTTATACCTCTGAATCTCTGCTATCTACCTCCATCAATGCAAATGTGTGTGCTAATGCAAAACGTATAAATCTGAAAAATCTTGTATTTTTATTCATACATTTTATACTTGTGTTGGTTTATGTGTACTTTGTAAGTGCCTTTATAGCTAATCCTTGTTGTATCTAAAAGTTAAAGACGAAAGAGCAGGTGGTGCCCACAGTTTAAAAAAATCATCCAAAGAAGTCTAAACATCTGTGCTGAAGACGCTGTGAATACTGATAGAATGTATGCATGCTCTACAATTTCATTTTTACAAATATTTCTTAAAAAAGTACAATGATTGGGATGACTGGGTACTGATAACTCAGGTGCCTGCGTAATGACATTTGTCAGGCTCTCTCCTCTTCTGTCTGTCCTCATGGTTTCTGTATAATGGTATGTATTCATGTCTTTCATTCATCAAACGGATCCAATTCGTTAAGAGTAACAGTCTGAAGCTTCTTTGATAAAGTGTTTAACTCACTCAGCAACAATATTTTGGGATCTGGAGTCTCTGCCTGTGTTTTCTGACAACGAAGGGTATTTTTGCTGTAGCTCATTCTCAAAAAGTTACAATAACAATAATGCTCTGAAAGTGCTCTGTCTAAAAAAGGAATAGCTTTATTTTTTGTTTCTCTACTTTATCAGCATGTTTAGGCTTTGTTTTCATGTGACTTGTTGATCATTTTGCTGGTATAACGTATTTCAGCGCGGCACAAGTTAATTGTATGAAGACAAAACACTTAAAAGAAGCAGTTGTTCTTTTGAACATTGTGAATCTGCCTCAGCCACTTTCTGTGCCTGTCTAAGGAGAAAAACGTAGCAGTCCATATAAAGTCACATTACACAGGAAAAGCAGGATCTGCATCAGCCACTACAGTCTTTTTTCACTACAAGTTTAACTATTAAGGGTTAAACACATTTAGTTGGATAAGAAAAAATAAATTAATTCAACTAACAATGTCGGTCTATGGTTAAATTTTGCAAGTTGTTCACATGAAAATTGTCTGTCCTTTTTGAAATGTTTTCTGCCCAACCATTCAGGACTTTTGTTGCTAAAAAGATCAGAGACAACACACAAAGAAAGTCTATCAAGAGTTAAGTCCAGTCAGGGGTTTCCAGGCAGATATCAGAACATTGTTTTGGAAAACTGAGCCTTATAAAATATTTTCATAAGACCCCTCTTCAGACAGCAAGAAACCCCACCTTCAAGTATGTTTTCACTCACAACCAGCTCTGCTCACAGGGGAGCTTAATCAACAGAGCATCAGCCAGCATAAATAGCACATAAAGCCAAGTTACTCCCATGCAATTAATTAACTGAATCTCCTCCCAAAACTTCCCATGTCATCTTGTTTTTCTTTCTCATTGCCTTGATGTTCTGTTCAAAAGAAACTGCATATTAACTGCAATGATACAAATTTGACTCAGCCAGTCAATAAGTCCATGTTTTTGTTACAGCTGGTTTAAGAAGAAAGCTGATGTGTCAGTAAAGGGACTTTTGGTTTTTGAGGCTGTTTCTATCTTTCTCACATCTTTGATTTATGTTTTGTATTTATTATATAAGAATTAATGATTTTTTGTTAGTGCAACACCACATGTGTGTAATAGTGAAATTAAGCAACTGTACTTTGTATCCTGAATATATGACTGCCACGTTGGTCATGTTGTAGTGATGTGTGTTTCCTTCCTGCATCGTATCTTCTTTGGCATTTATCACTTTTCCAGTCTTAGTAACAAAAGTGACTAATAGCAGTGGTAAGTATATCCCTCAGTTTGACTAGTTTGTACATGCAACAAGAATAGCAACATTTACGAAACTGTAATAAAACCCAACATGTAACTGTGAACCTCAATTTCCAACATTCTCAACATTTTTCCCAGGTGTGTACATGGGACAATGACTGGCAAAATGACAGATGGTGTTTGTAATTTTTCAATCTCCTGCAATTTGGGGTTTGTTCGTGAGATGTCAGTGCATGAAGGTAATGTGTGGACAGATAAAACGCTGAGGCACCTGACAGCTTGAGTCATGTGTCAGAACATCTACTGCTTAGTTTTTCTTTGGTTATCTTTAAAGAAAACAGAAAACATTTAAAAGGACAAGTTGCCTCCCTGTTGATTGAAGATGAATAGTGAGAATCCACACCATGGTTGTGAAGGTACTGCTCCTTTTCAATGTCAATAGTTGTGAAAAAAAGCACTTTTAAATGATAAATGAGCGCAAACATGTCAGAGATGCTCCTTCAGAGTGTCAGATCTGGCTTACAGAGTGTCTGTGAGGACTAGTTTCTCAATAGGCTCCTCTGAGATTTGACTTCTGTTTATCTAATCCTTACAGTTGCAGATGTCAGCTCTGGCATGGTCAAAGCAACAAAGCAGGAAACTCTTTTTTACACATCAGTATGACTGAAATACAAACATAAGATAAGTGACATAAGTTCAGACTATAGAAACCAAATTTAAACACAATCACAAAGCTTTTGCACAAGAGGTCAAAGTTTATATGACATTTTTACAGTTGTTTTTAACACAGGAATTGATTGCAGGCATTCAAGCCACTGCTAGTCTTGATATTTCTGTATGCCAGGACGATGTGAAAACTCCACAAATGAAGGTTTTATATGTTTATACATCATGCATCTTCACTTCAGAAAGTATAACATTTTGTCTATCCAAAATGTTATTATTTGCATCTGAATGAGAGGTGCAGTTCCATTCTCTAGCATTCTCTAGGTCTTGCCCATTCTATGCTCGATATTTTGATAAAATAAATAGCAAAAAAAAATTTGCTCAGTGAATATGCCTTCCATTCACACACAAAGAGACTTCATGGAGATTTTTACAAATACAGTTAGAGCTGAATTTATTTGAGGTAGATATCCATAGATAATTTAAAAAAGGCAGAATGCTACATAATCTGTAGCATTCTGTGATATAAATCACAAAAATGATTTAACTATTTTTATAGGGTTTTTTTCACATTTGTCTCAATTTGACATGATTCAGCTTCAAATAAAATGCAAATAGGTTTTACAGCTGTTTTAGAGACTTTACACATTTATTTAAACTAAAAAAAAAATCAGCTTGTGGCTGGTAAGGTACTGACTACTGATAGCTACTTCGCATAACCCACTTAATTAAAAAAAAGCCTTTATGTTATAAAACATTTCAAACAGTTGATATAATTTTGTGATTAGAAAATTATGTCTGTTATAACCACGTTAAAAATATAAAATGATTGTGTGATCGTAAGATAAAATCTCAAATCCTCTATTACAAATATGTTTAAAAATGTCTTCATTAGAAAACTGATTGTTGCAACTTTCTGTGTCACTCTTAAAGGTGGTTTGCCTCCTGTCTTCCTCCTGTCTTTGCTCTCCTCCCTCAATCCTCCTCTACCTCTCTATCAGACCTCCATTCGTCATCACAACCCTTTATTTTCTCTGTGCAGCGATGGAGGTAGAGAGCCGTCAGTCTGACAGTCCTTCCCCCATGCTGCCTGCATGGCTCCTGTTTAGCAAGGGGCAGGTAGGCCCGTCCCTGGCTCTGTGCCTGATGGGCTCCGACAGCCGTGTGTTCTGGGATTACAGTTCCTGAAAAGCGAGGCATTCCAACACTGGCTGCTTTTGTCACAACACGGCTACTGTTTGCTTTTGACCCGACAGCTGTTCAAAGCGTTCCTGTAGTCCACATGTGTGTTGGGAAGGGAAAGAACCAAGAGGTAACTTCTGTCTATTAGGAGTCAAAAGATGTCTGCTTCCACCTTGAGCTTAGGTTTCCCTCGTAAACATGTTCATGTTGACAACAATAAAACAAGTATAGTTTTGAATCAAACAACACTGAGTTAACAGGTCACTGATGAACTAAATACAGTGAATTAGGGAGTGTGCTGATGTGGCCTGTTTTTCTGATGTTGGTTAAAACTCTGGTAGGAACATTTTGGATGAGTGTAAGATGATATGTCCCTCCATTTGAACCATTTTACTGAGTTATGTGTTGGCAGAAAAGCCTGGATTCTTGTAATATTTTACACTTGCACAAGTGTAGATTCAGAACCATGGTGTGATCAAAAACTCATAGAAATCAGCTCAAAATAAGCATGAAAGCAAAATCTAAACTGAGCCATTACACCTGAGATGTAAAATATAATGATACAAAATAGCGTAATGCATAAAATACATATGAATATAAAAATGTCTCTCACAGTTAAATGACAGCTTCTGTTCACTCCTTTCTTCATCACTTATGCTTCAAAACGAGTTTTGCTTAAGGCATCACCAAAATGTCTTCTTCCTTTTGTATGGCTGAAATATGTTGAGGAGGCCGATGCTGTAATTAGTAAGTCATGCTGATGAATGCTTGTTGTGCCCGTGGGAGCAGCTGGTCCAACATCGAGGAATGATAATGAATGGATGGCCCAACATTGGGAGATGATCTATTCACAGCAGCCCAGGTGGCCCCAGAAGTGAAATGATTTAATAACAGAGGTAGCCAAAATGTTCTCTTAGTAAATTAAAGAATAACAAATGTTTTCTTATGCAGTTCTAACACAAAATACATCCTTTTAGATTTATCCAACGTATTATTACACGTGACCTTTTTTATAAGCTGATCAAGCAGTACGTCGCCATCTTGTGGCAATGTTGATATTGCACAAAATTTAAACTATTCAGAAAGATGGAGTCCCAAAAGAATATTCTTTTATATATATATCATTTTAATTAAAATGCAGGACATATGTGCCAAAAATTACACGCAACATTAAAAACTTTTCAAGTAATAAATCAACAGAATTATACAATAATTTTGTGAGAAACAGTCATGTTTCTAACTTGGAAATAAAATACATTGTAGATATTTTGATAGTGTGTTTATTTCTTCAATTCAGATTTTAAAAAAAACATATAATAGCTTTTTGATACTATTCATGCTTTACAATAATTGTGCAGGACTGAATCAGTGTAAATCAAATAAGAAAAAAATTCAAAGCAAACAATTTTGTGGGAAGAAGCACAGGTTGAGACATAATCCTGACATGGAATCAAAGACTTTACATTTCTACCACATGTAAGGCAAATGTGACTTCAGCTAAACGTTCTGCTTGCTTCTGTTTTGTTTACATGTTTAAGCTAGCTAAAAAATACATAAAACATAAAAACAGATAAAGAACACATTTTGAGGACCTACATCTTAAAACAATCTCCATCTTTCAAATCGGTTTGCTTGAAATGCAAATTATGAAACATTCTAATGCACATCTTTGGTGACTGGGCAAAAAAAAAAAGGTAAAAACTCTTCATGAAACATTAAGACAGAAATGCAGTGAGAATTGACAGGAAAAAAAACCAGAGCATATGTGAAAAGCACATTTCAATTCCTGACAAAGAAACAGGATGTTATAGTTATTTTCTAATGGAAGATAAACTAAAAAAAGACAAAAATGAAACAAACTATTCATTATTGGACAAAGACCAGGAGGATGAGTCATTAGTGAGGGTGACCCACTGCCAGTTTGTATCTAATGTTGAATTAGTGAGTCCTATTTAAGGTTTTTGAGCTGCTGGTTGGTGTTGATAATCTTAGAATCCATTTTATCCACTTTGTTAAGCAGAGATCCAATGGAGTCGTCCTGGTCTTCGATCTCCGCCTGAAGACCGAGTCCGAGGTTCTTCAGTCTTGCCAAGCCACTGGACATCTCATCTAAGTCATTCACAGAGAAAATTAGCAATTATCTTTTATGTTTATCAAGTATTAGAAGAGCTATTTAAACTCAAAATCTTTATCTCATATTTATAGGGATCTCTTATGTTTTTAAAACTAGAATTGTATGCATTGTATAGAAATATATATTTTATGATTACACGTTTAAAACCAAAAGCAAAATAAACACGTTTTAACATTTACAAAAGCTGTATTAAAAAGAATTCAGGGTTGAGAAAGAAAACATAATGACTTAAAGAGTGCCTTTCAGAATTACCAAACAGTATAAAACTAGTAATTTAACTACAATAATTAAAATGGATGGATTTTTGTTACCTAAATTGCTGTCAAGCGTCTGGTGAGCATCCCTCAGGTATCTGTTCTGAGGTTGTCCGTTCTGTCTGGAGGAGCCGTCATCCATCGATGCAGCAGCTCCAAAACCTGAAACACAAGAATTAGAGATAGTTTCATCCAGCTGATGATGATAATATGAAGCCGAGATCTTCCTTGTGCCAGCTCTCACCTCCTGTATCCAACTTTCTTAGATTGGGATGGCTGGCCTGGTACTTATCCTCATGTTCTCTGCTACCGGACATGGCAGTCTGTAGACTGAGACAGTTAGAGAAGCACTGTTCAGCCAATCAGTGAAAAACAATATATAATCTCACATGAATGGACTTTATCTGTTCTGACCAAATTTCAAGCTGTGCATTTAAATAATATGTTGTGTCAGTGTCTTTGTCAGTCATAAAAATAGTTCACAATCAAATAAATTATGAATTTTTCATCTAAATATGAGTAATGTGCAGTTTGTAATGTTTTTCTCTGCCGTTTTTTTTATGTTTACATACTTTGGTTGAAATTTGATCTTAAAATCACAAAATTTGCATTTTCCGAATCGTGTTACAACAATATGGTATGATTTGGATTTAATTCAAACCAACAGAAAATATTCAGTTTCCTTGAAAACACACCAGTCCCCTCTTGCTTAACAAAAGCTTCAAGAGCTGATAAACACACACTAATCTGGTCTACAACAAACAGGGAACTGATGATAAGAAACTGATACAGGAGAGGAGGAAGAGAAACTTACCTTTCATTTGCCTGATACGCCTTTGGCTCTTCAGGTGTAGCCTTTGTTTCTGGTTTGCCCTTAAAGTAGTTGACAAGTCCTCCCCACACACTCTTGATACTGTTGATGTGCCTCTGACTGGTTTTCATGTCTTCGTCCATGTTGTCCAACATCTTATCCGCCCGCTTAATGACTTCACCCTGTCGCATCAACTCCTACAGAAACAAATGCCAAACAATAAAAAAGTATGTAAAGATGAAGAATACAAAATTACTGCATGCAATGACTGTTTATCACACAACTTTAATTATTTTAACAGCAAGAATTGTGTGCACAGGTTTGTCTTGCTGTATAATTGTTAAACTTTTGTTTTAAAAATTATTTACTGTGGCATCATTGGATCCCAGATGAAGGACATTTCACACAAATTCTTAAAAACCCAGTGTTACCATTAATGCTTAGTAATACGAACAATTCTATAATTTATTGAGGTTCAAAACATTTCAGTAATAGTGATATAGGCTTTAAAACTCAACAAATCAGTCAACACATGTGGCCTGACAGGCAGAACATTATTTCAGAGGTTTTACAAGATGGAGAGTAGATTATAAATAGAAGCATGAGTTTGATTTCCATTACAGTTTGATTGTAATAAAAGATATCTTACTTTTAAACAGAAAAAGGTATTGTTAATTTCTCATAAGAGGAATAATTAAAAATCGTTTTATTTTCTCTTCTGCCCAGATTCATTGACGTCGTTGTTGTATCAGATGAACCATAAAGACAAGACTAAATGTTTCTCCAAGTCCAAAACATAAACGACATTTATTAGACAAACAACTAATGAAACTGACAGAACTCAATAAAATCACAAACCAGCAATATTTACCTCACACAACAGACATCCACACACCACAACAAAACGTTACGGGGAACCATTTCACCGCCACACCGTTCCCCAGAGATAGCATCATGGGGAAAACCCCGGAGCGATATGAAGCTAAGTTCCAGGTCCCATACTTTTAAAGAGAAGTTGTGTTTTCCCTTCTCTGCTGTATTCAAATTAGTGGACTGTCCTTAGCTAGGTCTAGTTAACTATGTTCCAGCAAAAACCTGTTTCTAAGATCAAAAAAGTGTTATTTTCTTTCGAATGAAGGCAGATGTTTTTTATGACCCTGTCCCAAGAGGAAGCTCCACTCTGTTGACAGGACCAGATTGTTTTACACCAGCTATTAAATCTTATCAAAGTGGTTAAAAGGTTAAACCTACACACAGAGAAACTAGCTGTGTTCTAAATTAGAGACAACTACACTTTAAGTTATTTTAATTCAACTTAGTGTATAATGTTTCAATAGAAATATCCTACATAAGAAATTACGCTAATTGAACCATGGATATAATTTGAAGTGAATTTCCTTATTTTTGAAACACCATTAATTTGATCAAATATTGTACATATGGTTAAGTTTTACAACTGGCTTATTTTAAATGTATTTTCTTAACAGTCTTTTACACCAATAAAGTCATAATAAAATGTCACTGTGAATCCATAAATTCCTGCAATTCATCTGTATTTAATTTATCAAACTTTTTGAAAATAAGCCATTAGGTATAACTAATGTTTTATCATTAATTTTAATGTGTTCCTTAAGTTTGTTTTGAAGCAAGTACTATCTTAGGAACTAGTATTTTAATTTAAAAATGTATTGAGATAATCATCAAAACAGCTCCATTTGTAAGAAAAAAACAAAGTAGTGCTAAATTTTTTTGTCCTTTTTCTTCAGCTCTAGCGAACATGACTTTCATAGCAATGACGGGTACTGCCGTAGACATCTGGCTGTACCTCAGCAGTTTCCACACCGATCTTCTCGGATTCATAGATGAGGCCCAGCGATCGGTAAGAGCTGTCCACAGCAGACTGTGCAGTGCGCATCACTTCCTGCTGAAGGTACTTCTGCCTCCTCTCCGCATCCGTCATCCCACTGTCGCTTTCATCTTCAAAGCCACTCCTTTTGGGCTTAAAATCTTCCTCATCGTCATCAGCAAATGGGTTGTGGGATGTAGGGTAAGCCATCTGTGAGGGAAACACAGTGTTTTGACTAAATGGTGTTATCTAAAGCTTTTAGTGTGTAAGCAGGATAAGCTTTAGTCAATAATGAGCTTTTACCATTGGTATGTTTTTGTTATGTAAAACTCCTGAGTGAAGTTAAGGGCACTGCATGAAACTAAAACAAAATGCTGATGTAACAAATGAAGCAATCAGTCTGGACATGAACTACATGACAAATTCACATTCAATTAGTTTTTACTAATTATTGTTTAACACGTGAAGAAACATCCATTCATCAACAATGTAATTTACTCTGGAAAAGAGTTTGTAACATAGTTGATAGCTCAGTAGTAACACTGTAACTATTGCATAACGCACTCTGCTACCTATAATTACACAGCTTATTATAATTATGAAAAGTTACCATCCTAATCTTAAGATTTGCTTTTAATATAAGTCATTAGCTCTAACGAACCTCCACAGAATCAACGTGACGTTTACGTGACAAAGACACTTAAATACCCCATTAGTTGTAAACGTAGCTGTATCACAAAGACAAGCTTTATAGGTTTTAGCGTTTTCAAGGGATAGCTTTTGTAGAAAGACGGCTAAGCAGCCAATCAGATATGACCTATGGCCACACCCGGTAGTAAATAAACTATAGCTCAGGACCGTAAATATTAAGTTCTTCCTACTTTCATGATCGATTCAATCTAAATTATATTTAAAAATGGCAATAAAGACCAAGATAACAGATAAACCTTTTCAGTATCGATGCCCCAGACGTTGTTGTCACTGGCTCCGCTGACAGTTTGCACTTCCTGTCACATTTGCTGACGTAGCTGCGTCATGTCGTAAGGGTTACGACTGCGTGACAAAAACGCAGACAGACTCAAATTAAAGCATTACAAATAAGATTTATATAGCTGGGGAAATGAAAATGGACATGTTCTGGTACGTTTCTGTTTCAGTAAAGAATAGCAATAAAATCTATTTACAGTTTTCATCTTCTATGCGTGTAGCTACCAATTATATTCAATGTCTTTATGGATTTTATCATGTTAATTATTGTAGTATGAGCTATTTCTGGCCCTTGTACAACTCTCTCTTGTGCCTTTTCTTTACCATTTGAGGTAAATCCGGTTTATTAATACTAAAACCGGCTTCCTTTTAGAAATATGACATGCCTTGTCCAGTGGAGCGATTTCTTTTTGAAGAAAAGTAAAAAAAAAAAACTTTAAACGGAGAAAGTGAAAGAAGCTAAACGCTAAACTTAAAACAATGCACACGTGAGAAGGTTTTCTCTAAACATGTAAAAGATTATTCCCTCATAATGGGACTTTTTGTGACATTCACAAATTTTGCTTATTCCCCTTAGAAATATTGATTATTACCTGATTTGTTATTGTTTATGAAAGAGTTAGAAAAAATATGTGACCCTGTGAAGGGGTGTTTATAAGGGGTGTTTATAAGACTAAGAATAAATTATCTATTTATTTAAAAATAATTTTACTATTTAATATTTAAAATATTAACATTATTAATTATCACAATCAGAGGAGTCAGAAATAATTCAATTACCGAATCATGATATCGAGACTTATCCTGGAAACCTGCCTTTCTGAACAAAATACAACAATCCATACCCTTTTGAAAACGGACTATCATCGTTATTAACAGAAATAAATATTTCAGGCTTATGTCTGTGTGTAATTAATCTAAAAATGTATTTTTTTCAGTGAATTGATAAATTACACAAATATATGACATTTGTTGCCTTTCTTTTTTAACCCCATAAGACGCGGATTGACGCAACACCCCCCTTTTGTAAAAATGTCCGCCAGCGCCCCCTGCCGTCCTCTGAAAAAATGTTATTTTTCTTTTATTATTTTTACACATTACCTTCTTTATTGTTTTTGTATGTTTACTTCTTTTGCGTAGTTTGTACAAAAATAACCACAACTCATTAAACACCTGGCGCTCGCGGCTGTGTTTGTCCGCGCCGAGCCGCCGTACTGCGGCTTCCCCAGCGCTAGTAGCCGCTGCTCGGCGGACTCCTCGCAGTGCTGAATTCATTCCGCAGGCTTTCATTCCGCACGTAAACATGGCTCTGGTGGGAGGCAGTTCGAGAGGCTTTTATTTCAGCACAGTGCTGTCTCTGGCCCGCTCGCTCGCTGCCCACAGACCGGCCACTTTGGAAAAGGTGAGACAAAAGAAAAACGGACGTTAGTCGAGTTGGTCAGTTTGATCAGCGCTGGCGTTCAGGGTTTCGCGTCGCTTCCGCACAGGCGGAGTCTTTTTTTTTTAATTATTTTGACCTGTCAGCTGAGCTAATATTTAACGGTTCTGTGAGCGTCGGGGATTAGGAGTATCTACTGCGGGGTTTTGTTGCCTGTATTTTTATGTAACGTTTGAGAAAAGGGTGGGATGTAGATGGAAATACTGTCGGTTCTGGTGGGCTGTTATTTACGGCATCGCACTGGCAGAGCAGTCCGACTGGATGAACGCTGCAGTCAAACAGGTTTACAGGTTATTGACGAAGCGCAATCCGTGTAGAAATACTGACCTGTTCTTTAGAGGAGATCAAATGTCGACGTTTATTTATGATTTTATTCTTTCATGTTGTAAAATAAGTTCAACACGTTGAGCCAGGAGTCCATACGTTGTCAATTAAATTATTTTAATATTCAGCTTCGAGGTCCAGTGACACGTTTACATTTTGCCATAGGCATCGATGTTATACTAAATTAAATAGGTTTTCAGCTTTGTAGACTGAAAATGAATTTTCAGAACGAGCATAAGATGCCCAGGCTAAAATTTAGTTGGAGATTTAATACATATAAGCTGATACACATACACACACTCACATCTCTATCAATTTTTACTGAATATTTGATCACTCTTCTTATCAGTGACCACAATTAGATATTTTGATTTCTTGTATTGAATATTTAAATATATTCTACAAAATCAGGGGCATTCATTCTGTTTGCTTAATGTTATCTGGTTCCAGCTCTAGAAGTCTCAGCATAGCTGTTCCAAACATCCCTCTTGTTATTCTGGCCAAATTGCTTAATCTTTTTCTCATCTAGCCATAAAAATTTTCCCACAGAAATAAATTTGCTTGTCCCTGTGGGCTACAAAGTTCAGTTGTCTCTTTTATAGTAGGAGCTTCTTTCTACCAAGAGTTGTGTGTCCTGCCAGGATTATTCCAGAAGCATGTTGGTAAAAGCATGTGGTTTCCCTTTAACTAGCAAAAGGTTTATTCAAATATTAAACAAAGGTGTGTTTGAGCCTTTATTACGACAACGCTGTTAAACTTGAGCATCCAATTGTCGTTTTCACAATTCTTAGAAGTTGTGTCTTGTATAACTATTCCATCCTAGAAAATAAAAGTTCAATATATCTTTAAAAGCTCAAATTATGTATTAGTTATGCAGATGATGAGTGTTTGTAAACATTAGAGTGGATATGTATTTAAGCTGATATGGCAGACGGATAAGGTTACAGATGGTAAACCAGTTTAGGTTGTGTGTTCTTAGAAAACACAAGATATGAAAGTTTTCCCGCAGTTAATTGGTCAGTTTCTAATATTGACAAAGTATAATGCAATCACTGAAAAATAGGAATTTTAATCAAACACTGCAACTTTAGAGGAAAACAATGACACAGGAATAACTGCACTCTGTGTAAGATGTATGGTTTGATGATACATTATTAGGTTTGATATCAATTTTAGTATCACTATACAAAAACAACATTCACAACCTTGTATTTTTGTTTGGTTATTAAATACTCCACCCTAGCATTCTTTTGACTAGCTCATGCAGTATCATATCCAGAAGTGTGGACTTTGGATTTTCACCAAGATCTTGTTTTAATGATAGAGCTCTGTTCGAAGTCCTCTCCTGCACATTTAAAGGGCAAATATTACGTAAAATTGACTTTTTTTTTTAGCTTTACATCATGTTACAATGCTATTTTCTCATTAAAAACATACCTGGAGTGTTGCTTTGATTCTTTCATGTCTGTTTAAGAAATCCTTGAATCGCCTGCGGCAGCCATTCAGGGGTAGCTAAACACTTTCTCATACAAAAAGCGTACCACCTATTTCCAGCCAAGCTTCCGGCTCGGCCAATCCCCCAATGTGTGGGATTGGGAGGACCCCAATCCCACACATTTCCCACTCAGCTCCTCCAGACTAGCGGCGGCAGCAATTAGCAGTGGAACTGCATGTCGTCAAAGCTCATGCAAACTATTGTTCAGTCTACTGCTCTAAGAATGGTTGCAAATGGCATCGTGGAGGAGCATTTTTGTGAGGATGTGCGGAAGGCACAGCATTGGACAGAACAGGCATTCTTAAAGAGACAGATGTCAAATTCCAAGTAAATTTTTTTTAACTCATGTTGGATATATGCACAACATTTCTATAAAAACTGAAGGTAAAATAGCTACTTGATTTTGCTCTAAAATGGCACTATGTGCCTGGAAAATATTTGATACTCGCTGTTAAAGATATTCTCAGTACCTACTCTCTACTTCTGTTCTTCATTTTTTTTTTTTTTAAATGATCCACAATCAGGGTCGTTCAAGTTCTTATATTCCTGCCTCCTTTTTAAAATTTTTTTTTATTTTTTTACCACAAATGACAAACAAAAATGACAAAACATATTATAAAACTTCTGGACCTTCCAACTTTCCTAGTTCTCTTGTTCTCTTGTCTGTGGTCAGGTGGTGTATGTTTTAAGTTTAAATTAATTTGTTGTTTTCTTTTAGGTCCAGAAGCTGCTATGTATGTGTCCAGTAGAAGTGCGAGGTGTGTTCACTTTAGATGTGCGGCGCAGAGATGCAGTTATTGCGCTTTCTGTGTTTCTGGTGGAGTCTGGCCTACAGGTAGGTGTTGGCTAGTGTTGCCTTAACAGAGTAGTTTCATTTTATGTTCAGGTCTTACTTGTATTCAAACCAGTAGGTCCATAAGCAGCTTGTGTTTCACTCCTTTCACACATAAAAAGATATTAATTTTATTATGAAGACATTTAAAGTACAAAAAATATCGGTACTTTTTAGGATGGTAAGTCCCAAATAGCACAACTGGTAATCTAATACAAACCAGTAATGCTTTATATTTTATGTTGTTTTCATTTTTTTGTTTTAAAAAATGCATTCACTTTAACAATTATCAGTCAAGATCTGGCGTCTACTCTCTCTCAAGACTCCACATTATGCATATCACTTTTATAAGCTTATTCTCATAATCACTTTAAGAAGGTGATTAGACATTCAGCTGACCCTGTAAGCCTCTAAACTCATCACACTCAGATACTCTTCCTTACCCTGTGAGGTGATGGCTTAACTTTCACCTTAATGTTGTTTAAATACTGGTACAGATCCCAGATCGGATGCCAGATTTTCAGCCTGCCTCATACATATGAGCTGTCAGAACTTTCTTGGTAAACTAAGGAACTCCCTTGTGGGTTTGTTTGTGATGTGTAATGATTTTCTTTTCTCCCAACAGCACAAAGACATGATTGTTCCCTACTTGCTGAGCCTATTGAAAGGCCTTCCACAGGCCCAGTGGATCGAAGAAGGGTTGGGAAAGAAAGAAAAGGGTACGTGAAATCCTCTCACCTTTGATTTACAGCAACCTCCGCTGCAGCAGTTCGCCAAGAGAACATTTTTGCTTTACAAGTACGAGTAGAACTCCTTTTAGAAGACACTTCCAGGCAGTAATTTTAATGTGTCTGATGACAGCTGGTTAAAGTTAAAGTCCACCCACTCCTGGCTGGCTCCGGCTCAGTTTCTACCTATGCATTATCATTTTGTTGCAGTCCACTTCCGTTTTTAACCTGTAAATAAACTACTTTGTACTCTAGCTATTTCAGTCAGTTTACTATTGTTGGCAGGTGAGTATTTCAGTGAGTTATGGCCATAAATGCTGAGAAAATATTTCAGAAAGAGCTTAGTTTAGACCAGGGGTGCCCAAAGTTGGTCCTGGAGGGCCGGCATCCTGCACGTTTCAGTTCTCTCCCTGGTGGTAGTAACAACTTTTCACCTTGTCAATGCTCCTCTTAGGCCTTCTAACAAGCCATCATTTGATCCAGGTGCCTTAAACCAGGGAGAGAACTAAAAAATGCAGGATGCCGGGCCTCAAGATCCGACTTTGGGCACCCTTGGCTTAGACAGTCAACCTTTATCATGACAAATGACAGACTTCCAATCAAATCAAAATAACTCAGTGACTTCTTATTAGTATATTTACAGTGGACTATGAGTAAATTATCAACTACAGGCATGAACTGAGTTTTATTTAATCTGAAAAGCAAGTGATCAGATCTATAGGAGGGAAAATAACCTTCTAGTTAGATTTCTGCGTTTTGAATGGAGGAAGGACAGAAAATAGAGCAGAGTTTGGGAGTAGGTGGGACTAGCACTCCATTAAAA
The DNA here is from genome assembly GCA_903067075.1 of Micropoecilia bifurca. NCBI lineage: Eukaryota > Metazoa > Chordata > Actinopteri > Cyprinodontiformes > Poeciliidae > Micropoecilia > Micropoecilia bifurca. Next base: position 135,329 of record CAEGAF010145718.1, read on the forward strand.
CCAGTGGTGCTGTGGTCATTTATGGGGTTTTCTTTAGACCAGGGCTGCTCATTACATTGATCGCGGAAAGGTTTTGAGTCGATCTTGGCAGCAGGTGACAAACTGAATGCCGCCCGGACGCTGAGACCAGCACTTCCTCTTCTGATAGTCTTATCAAAATATTCACTAAGATCATAAATGTTTTTAGCTTCATTAAAAAATAATAATTATAAAAAAATTAACGAAACATGTTAAAATTAATCATCTCAGTAATTATTGATTCAACAAGGTATGGCGCAATTCAGTGCGTCTCGGTTTCATTAACATAAAAAAGCGACTCAAAGACCGACTGAGATCAGAGCAGGAGTTTAAATTAGCTACTCAACCACCGCTGTGTTCATGAGAGGCTTATTAATAATAATCGAGAAATAAATATCCTGGAAAC
>CAEGAF010145721.1:0-13404 GCA_903067075.1 Micropoecilia bifurca
TGTGTGTGTGTGTGTTTGTGTGTGTGTGTGTGTGTGTGTGTGTGTGTGTGTGTGTGTGTGTGTGTGTGTGTGTGTGGTGTTGTATTATTGTGAGAGAGCAGGTGCTGCCGGCCCAATTAACATACAGCTGAAAGCACAAAGAGAAAAAAGTTTACTCCCTCAGTGAGTCGCCTCCTCCTCATCCTCCCTCCGCCCGATCCTCACAAAGTCCCTTAATGACAGCCACGCGAGTGACACACCACCATGTACTTTTTTTTCTTTTGCTGCCTATACCAAAGAGCATGCAAGGAAAATGCAGACATGAAGAGAAATTAACGTTTGAGGTGCGCTGATCTGTGATCCTTGTGCGTAATTTGGGGGAATATTTGCGCACAGATGTGACGTTTATGTTTGGAGAGCGTAAAATTGATGTTTACAGCCTTACGCGACTGAAGAGAAACACAAACACACTGTAAATATTTATAGAAAACTCTGATTTAACTAGGTAATCTCTTTTTAAGATGTGTGTTTTTTTTCTAGATACTCGGGGAACTATTTATTAATTAACCAAAACAGTTCATCTGCCAGCAAACATATAGTTAATTTAACGATTACGGACGCGTATTTTTAGTTTAGTCAGCCTGTACGGAGCAGATCTGCGCGTCAATAAATTACTTCAACAGGAACAGATTGACTGGTTTTGGGTGGGAACGTTCAAAAAAACGGGGTAACACCATAGGAATGCGATGGAGCAGATGGTCGTTAGCGGCTGGCTTGCGCGGCCAGCCAGCCCAGCATCAGGCCAGCCAAGACTTCACCATAGTCAGCTCAGAAATGAAAACCCACCGTCTAACTGGCTGCTGCCGCGGCGCAAATAATAAATCTCCCGGTAGAGTTGAGGATTTCGTGTGGAGGTAAAAGAATTTGTCGGAATGTAAATAGGCTCCGCGCTGTGGAGGAGGGAGCCATCAGGGGAAGCGAGGGGTTGTTGTACATTTAACAGCTCAGTAGCCATTTGGTTTGTCCCCTTGAGGGAAAAAGAGAGAGGGGGGGCTTCAGGGTTTATTTTTTGAGGGGGGACTCCTACCCTCCTCCTCCTCCTGTTTCTTTGTAATGGCCCCGGGGCGGACTTGTGGTGGTGGTGGAAGGAGGGGAAGAAGAGAGGCAGAGGGCCTCATTTGCATCTTATTACCCTTCGCTCGCTGGCCCTGTATAAAACCCTGCGCAGGGCAGAAAACCTATCAGACGTTCACTGATACATGCCATCAAAGGAGAGGAGCGGAGGTCGTTTTCTGTGTTGATGATGAAAACATCTTGAAAACAAAGAAATAAACTGGAACAAATAAAGAAGATCATCTTTTCTACAACCTAGTTGGAATTAACTCCGATATTCCCGCTCTGGATTTCTCTAAGGGGGATCATTCCGCTGGATCTTACTTGAATCCGTGAAAGTCCGACTCGTTTTGAGAAACGAAAAGAAAAAAACAAGACAAATCCGAGCCTTTTGAGGGAGTGAGCAGATGGACAGGTGACAGACGCGCTCCAGGAAAAGTGTCTCCCGATTCCCAGCCTCGTGCGTAAAAGCGTCGCCTTGACCGTGAGCGCAGCTTGGAAAACTTTCTCCATGAGTGTTTGAGTGGTGCCACACGGACCCGCGGAGCTTTTCACTGCTTGTTGAGGAGGCTGTCAACACAATGGGACGCCTGTGTCTGCTCCTCATTGTCAGCCTGTCCTCTCTCACCTGCCAGGTACGTCCCGACATCCAGGGCTCCTAAAACCTCATTCTGATCAACTCGCTCTTAAGATTCTCATCTCAGATCGATCCCATACGAGTGTCTCTCCCCCTCTGTGTTGTAGGTTTTGTGCTCAGGCGTGTTCGAGCTCAAGCTGCAGGAGTTTCTCAACAAGAAGGGGATCGCTGGTAACGCCAACTGTTGCCCGGGAGGCGCCGCGCAGCCGCAGGGCCACCAGCAGTGCGAGTGCAAGACCTTCTTTCGGGTCTGCCTGAAGCACTACCAGGCCAGCGTCTCCCCGGAGCCTCCCTGCACCTACGGCGGCGCGGTGACTCCCGTGCTCGGCTCCAACTCCTTCCAGGTGCCGGAGACCAACGCGGACAGCTTCACCAACCCGATCCGCTTCTCCTTCGGCTTCACATGGCCGGTGAGTAACCGAGGATGACAGTTGTTATCCCCCCACATCGCTTATCGTCACGTTTTATGTTACTGGCGTTGGAATTGGACTTTTGTGGTGGGTTTTATGAAGGGGGAAAGAAAAAGCCCCGACAGATGCTCCCGGACTCGACACTTGTGAGGGTCTTTGTCAGCAGCAGCGTGTGAGAGGAGCTATTGTAGTAACTCTGCGCCCTTTGGTGGGATAATACAAGGAGGGGATGCGGGCGAGAGAGAGAGGGAGGGGGAGAGAGGAGGTGTCACCACAAAGATTTCCCCCTCCGATCGGCCGTGGTGGGAAATCTAACATCCTCTGAGTTGGCACATCATTTGCAGCGCAGCGTGAAATTCCGCCTCGTTTTGGGTTTTACAGCGGTGCCAGAGTGTGATAGTAGCAGGGGTGTGAAAAACAGAAGAAGAGCAGGTAGCCCGGCCTTATTAGGCCTCTAATCAGTATTAGAATGAGCCTGTGAGGTTTATGAGGCTCCTAATGGCTCTGGAGGCTGAAGGTGAGGAGGAGGTTCATCTGCAAGCAGAGCAGCTGTTGACTGTCTGTCCGTCTGTCCTCAGGGGACGTTTTCACTGATCATTGAAGCTCTGCACACGGACTCCCTGGACGACCTGACAACAGGTGGGTGACAGGACAGGTGTGGGTGTGTGTGTGTGTGTGTGTGTGTGTGTGTGTGTGTGTGTGTGTGTGTGTGTGTGTAACGATGGTCTTGCAGAGGCATGTTTTCCCACTCAGATCTCAACAGGAAACATTCGTGCTTTTTACATTTCAACATTTCACCTAAAACAAGGTTATTTGTGTGAGACTCAAACATGTGTTGTGATTTCGACTCTTATTTTAAAGTTAGTGTGACATATTTTCCCATCACTTATTGCTCTGAAGTCACAGTCAGTGACGGCAGAAATTGTTTTTATTCCAGACGCTGGAAGTAAGTTCCGCATCTTGACCTTCAGAGTGACAACGAATGGCCTTGTTCAAACTGTGATCCACTTCCTCTGCAGACAACCTGGAGCGGCTGATCAGCAGGTTCACCACGCAGCGGCACCTGACCGTAGGAGAGGAATGGTCCAAGGACATGCAGACAGCCAGCAGGACGGAGCTGCGCTTCTCCTACCGCTTCCTGTGCGATGAGCACTACTACGGCGACGGCTGCTCCGTCTTCTGCCGGCCGCGGGACGATGCCTTTGGACACTTTACCTGCGGCGAGCGAGGAGAAATCATATGCAATTCTGGCTGGAAGGGCCAGTACTGCACTGAACGTGAGTGGGTTTGCTCATTGATCGAACTCTGTCATTACGCCGGTGCAGGGAGGCTAAATGAAAGAGCAGGAAGGAGGGATGAAAAGTGAAGGGAGGCTTTTCCAACTCAGTGGTGAAGCAGTGGCTAATATTTGGATCTGATGCTAAGCAGAGGATGCTGATGTGTGCATCAAGCTTACATTGACCAACACAATAATAGTACATATGTTGTTAGACGCAGAGGTGAGTAAAGTACCCAAAACGTTGTACTTAGGTAAGAGTAGCAATACTTCATGTTTTTACTCAAGTAAAAGTAAAAAGCAGCCAAGAAATTACTCAAAAAAAGTAATTGGTAAAAGTCTCCTCAAGTGCAGAGTAGCCGATCATTTAATATTTAAAAATACAAAATATAAAGTTATGTACATTTTGTTATGAAAATTATTCAAATAACAAAATCACAAATTTTCAAAATCAATTTCTTTCTTTAGAAAACTTTAACAGAAGCGTGAATGTTTGGTTAAAACATGTTTGTTTTTCATTCAGTGGATAAAAGATCCAGAGATTTTACTCAAGTAAGAGCAGAGACACTTAATAATACAATTAAAAGCATAGCAAAAATACTTATAAAAATAAATATTTTCATAAAACCCACTGAAGTAAATGTAAGCAGTTACCACCAAACTCTGATTAGTTGCTACCTAATCACTCCCATTTTAAAGGAATCGTGTTTCAGTCGTCATCAAGATTTTGGGGTTTTTCTTTTTCCTGCACAATTTAAACAACAGTTTCCAGTCCGACGTTTATTTCTCCAGCAGTCGTTTGCCTCTCGTTATTGTCGGAGACTTCTCCCAGCTCATAATGGCGGAGGGCCCGTGTGCAACAGGCGTCAGTCAGTTATCCCATTGCACCAGAGGCCTCCGCTCTAATGAGCCGCCGTGGCTCCTCAGTAATTCACACGCCGCGTGCCTTCCATTAGACCGCCGGGGCCCCCAAACCTCCTCCCCGATTGGCCAAGTGGGGGTCCTACATTGTTGCGGTCGGGGCCGGTGATTGGCCGAGCCGGGTCGTGTATTGTTGTGGAGGGGGCAGCTGCTCAGTGAGAGGAGACAATGGAGCAGCTGTCTGGTGGTTAGCTCCTCACAGACCAGCTGGCCCTGGGGGGAAAGGTGGAGGAGGAGGGGGGTGAGGAGAGAGGGAAAGAAGGGGAGAGGAGGAGGAAGAGGAGATAAGGAGCAGGGGAGGGGATGGAGGATGGAGGATGAAGGAAATAAAAAGGAGGAGGACAGAGGCAAGGGGTGAGAAAAGGGGACTTCTGACCCACAGTCAAGGGGAGAAAGGGGGCTTTGTGTGGGGGGCTTTTTGTTGTGGAGCTAGCCTGTTAAGAGGGGCTTCTTGGCTGGTTCTCCTTCTTTGAGACCCAAACTGTGATAGCTTCCAGCTTGGCTGAAAGGTAGTATTTCATCAAAACACCTAAAACCTAAGGGTGGTCACACATGACCCGATGACAATGATTCCCTTCAACATGCTAAAACGTGAACCAGAGAGACTGAAAGAGGAGTCAGATGAGTAAACACACGATCCAGAAGGCAGACGAGCAAGAAGCAATGTAAATGTTGGGTTTTTTTTCAGGGTTGCAGCTTTAAAATCTTGTCTTTCCTGGTTAGGCTGATCTGTTTGTTTTCTTTTTACAGCCATCTGTCTTCCTGGATGCGATGAAGAACATGGATTCTGTGACAAACCAGGAGAATGCAAGTAAGTTCAAAACAAGCTGCTTTCACGTGTCTCTAATCGAGGGCTGGACAGTAACTCAATACCAATATATACTGCAAGAGTATATATTGTGATCAACCTTAAGTAGATAATACGCCTACTAGACTGTTCACTGAACTCCGGAACCGCACAGCATTCTGGGAGACGTAGGCAGATTAAAGGCTTTAGCCACTCAGACTCTCAAGGTTACCTAAGCAATTTCTCTTTGGGATCAATTTGTATTTTTGAATTGAATTGGTGGCCTCAACTAACTCACTCACTCTTTGGTTACCTAGCAACAACTTGCTGAGGAACTTTTGGTTACCTAGCAACAACCTGTTGAGTGACTTGCCCAGCAGCAGTTTAAGGTTTCATAGCTACTTAAAAAAAAACTACAGTCTGGAGTAAAAACTGAATAAAAGAGTAAATGTCTTGTCACTAGTCTGGCAGTATTTCAGATACTTAAAACAATGAACTAATCAATAATTACCGATATCGACTGATATGAAATGCTTATATCATGATACGTTTTTCAGCCATCTTGTCCAGCCCTTCTCTAACCTAGGCTGCCCTGACCTTCGTCTCCTTCAGTCTGATATTAACTGGTTGGTGTGCTCCCAGGTGTCGTGTGGGATTCAGTGGGCGTTACTGTGATGACTGCATCCGTTACCCAGGTTGCCTCCACGGCACCTGCCAACAACCCTGGCAGTGCAACTGTCAGGAGGGCTGGGGTGGGCTCTTCTGCAACCAGGGTGAGTTTGTAGACAAGTTCACTAAAATGCTGCGTTGCTCTTCGAATCCCTTCTGTCCTTGCTTGTCTTGTGTTTAATCTGTGTGGCTCATAAGTGCAACTGTTTGTATTTCCAGACCTGAATTACTGCACACACCATAAGCCTTGTGTTAACGGAGCCACCTGCACCAACACGGGTCAGGGCAGCTACACATGCTCCTGCCCTCCTGGATACACCGGTGCTAACTGTGAGATCCAAGTCAGTGAATGCTCAGGAAATCCCTGTCGAAATGGAGGCAGCTGCATTGTGAGTACCACTTTAAAGACACGAGAATGTCTTTTGGTACAGCAATGGCCTTAAGCTTGTTCCTAACCAAGAATTGTTGTCAACAGGACGATGACAATGGCTACAAGTGCACATGTCCACCTGGTTTTTATGGAAACAACTGTGAGCTAAGTGCCAATACGTGTGCAGACGGGCCGTGTTTCAACGGTGGACGTTGTGTGGACAACCCTGAAGGTGGCTACTTCTGTCAGTGCCTAATGGGATATGTTGGGTTCACTTGTGAGAAGAAAATTGACCATTGCTCCTCCAACCCTTGTCTAAGTGGTAGGTTGTTGTGTTTTATCAGTATACCCTACTCTACACTTACTTTTAAATCAAGTGGGGGGGAACTGGTAGACTAATCTTAATGATGCTTCACCTTACAGGCGCAGAATGTGTGGATCTGGTTAACTCCTACCTGTGTGAGTGTCCAGAGGGCTTTTCAGGGCCCAACTGTGAGGTTAGCAGTGGCATTTCTGCACTGTGCCAGTCCTTTCCTTGTCAGAATGGTGGAACTTGCCAGGAGACAGTGGATGGCTACACATGTAATTGCCCACCAGGTATGACCGTTTTTAATCTACTTTCTTGCTAAATGTTGTTTGGGCCTATTTTTGAGACTCTGAACTTTTCTTTGCAGGATATACGGGCAAAAACTGCAGCTCTCCGATCTCTCGGTGCATTCACAGCCCATGTCATAATGGAGCCACTTGCCATGAACGTGGTAGCCGCTACGTGTGTGCCTGTGTGCCGGGCTATGGTGGGAATAACTGCCAGTTCCTCCTACCAGAGGTTCCCAAAGGTTCCCAGCCGGTCGTTGACGGACCAGATCGGCGATATTCATCTTCAGAAAGTGGGAATACTCAGACCGAGGAGGATGACGACAGCGGATTTCCGTGGACGGCTGTCTGTGCCGGCGTTTTCCTTGTTCTTGTGATCCTGATCAGTTGCTCTGTGCTGGTGGTCTATGTTCGCGTCAAACTACAAACCCGACACAGTCACCATAGTGACAGTGTTCACAGTGATAGCCAGGAGACCATGAATAACCTCACAACCAACAACTGTCTTCGAAGTGACAAGGAGCTTGGTGGTATGATGACGACATCAATTAAAAACACCAATAAGAAAGCAGATTTTCATTCGGACCTTGCTGGGTCAATTGGGGGTCTGAGTGGAATCAGCAGCCTCAATGGATCTGAGAAAAATGGCTTTAAGCCTCGTTACCCAAGCGTGGAGTACAACCTGGTCCATGAACTCCGGCAAGAAGATCTGTCGCCATGTACAGAAGAGGAATGCAAACAACCAGAGCCCAAATGTGAGCCACTGGATGAGCCCAGCAGAGGGGAAGGATTCAGGAAAAGACTAAACAGGTACTCAATAATCACCCTAAACACATTACAACCCCACGTAGAATGAAGGAAAGAATTTCTAATCTCTTTGTTGTTCATCCCACAGTGATGCTTCGGAAAAGAAAGCATCGGCAGAGTCACCAGGATGCAGCGAAGCAAAAGATCAGCCATCCTCTGATTTAAACTGTCACACAGCGAGGGACCCTCAGTACCAGTCAACCTGCGACCTCAAATTTCAGCCAACCAGTGAGGCTGTGTACCCTACTCCCAGTGACAGCCGGTACCCCTGTTCCAGCGACACCAAATACCAGTCTGTCTACGTCATATCAGACCAGAAAGACGAATGTATCATTGCTACAGAGGTGAGAACACAGCCTGTTTTATCTGTTTGAGCTACCAAACCAGAAAAATAACCTTCCACCTGTACTGGTGCCCCAGCACTAACTTTGTTTTCTTTGTTTTACAGGTATAATTATGGTACCAGTTTCCTGTGGTTGATGTTAGTCCACACACACCAACCCTGAGCAGTAGAGCTCAGCTTGTTTCTGGGAGGTTTTACTCCTGCTGTTTGCTGCTGTTCCCTGGGATTTCCTGGAGGACTTTGAGCCAAGGTGATGATGTGCCAGTGCAGACGCATCACCTGCTTGGCCTTGACTGAGGACTACAGCGATACTACGGGTCAATTTACAATATCCTTGGCCTTCGATGGACGCAGGTCTTTTGGTGACTCTATGCTATGGATGAAGCGCCAGAACAAAGTGCTAGCACTTGTACAGACGTTGTACAGACACAAGGCTGACTCAAACAGTCAAAAACTGCCGGAGAACTCACGAAGAGCTTGCTTGACGTCTCCTTGCAGCACTGGAAGATCTACAGCTCATCAGTGGATGAACTGTTCTCTCCTGATGAGCAGCGGAGCATTGACTTGGATATTGACCGATGATATTGTACGGTGATGTACCGACTGAATGAACAATGTAGTACCTTTAGTGTACTGAAAACCTTTAAAGTACTGCTGTAGTACTGTTACGTGCTGTGGTTTTACATTGCTGTGTAAAATCTGTCCTGGATTTCCGGTAGTTTATGTTCTGCACAGTGCTGCAGAGTAGAGTGTGGAGCTGTTGCCACAGTAGGAGTCCCTGTAATTTTAGGCTGACCATTTTTAGAAATCCATTCAAGGCGTCACAAGCAAGACTTTCCATATCAGATTATCTAGAGTTTAGGGCCACTTGTAGGACAGCCAAACACCTTCAACTCTACAGCACTGGCAGATGTAGCTGAGCTGGTTCTCAGCAGGAAACAGAACTGAAAACTCCAGTAGTGACTGCAGATCGATCCACCATGGATACTGTTGGGCCATACTGGCCTCTGAGCCCTGAAAACTCTGATACGCAGGGCGATGCTTGGGGCAAGGGATACAAGACTAAACAAATCAGACCAATACATGCATCATATTTAATTATCAAATCATCTGTTCGACTTAAACCTGACTGGCTTCTGTTTTTTCTGACTTCGTAATAATGTTTTTCCAAGAGACCAAGGCCGTGCTATAAAGTCTTAACTGCCAAGACCTCATTGCACTATGGAGGTGTGTGTGCATATGTGTGTGCGCGCAAGTATGTGTGTACAGAAGAAGTAAATGGCCGCTTTTGGTGTCGATGTATGCACTGCCCTCTCCTGCCCCAGTCTTCCACTATCAGCCAATTCAAGGACACCGTGACTCCTCCTGCCGCTGGTTAGGATCTTTTGTTTTGTTTTTTAAAATTTATTTGTTATCTAAAGAAAGATGTATGCGTTTAATTTAATTATGTAATTATTTTTGCTTCATTTTGTTGTGTTGTTTTTTGTTAATCTTGTTATAATTTAAGTTGTGTTGTTTTTATTTGGCAGATGATGTATGTAAGTATGTATGTATGCATGTGTTAGGCACTTGAGACCACTGTGACTGTGTTGTATTTAAGAGAAAAGTCGTATGTACAGAGCCTGTCATTTTTATAACTGGAAAATGCGATATTTTTCCAAAATAAAAGAGAAATGAAATCTACTCTGGTGCTGGAAAATGTTTTCATGCTAAGGCAGTTCTGCTTGGATTAACTCAGAAGACGGCAATGAAAGCACAAGCACGTTAAAAAGTTGTTGAACAAATTTAGGTAGAGGGATTTGCTGTCACTAAGTGATTGTGTAAGTAGTGTTTGCATGATATGTGTGTGTGTGGGGGGGGGGTGCCTGTGTGTGTGTGTGTGTGTGTGTGTATCTGTCTGACACAGCAGAAGACTGTCTCCTTGTGGAACCACTAAATGAGACAAAGACACACCCCATAATCATAGACCGCTTAGCAAGCCTCCTCTGAGGCCAAAGTCATTTCTCTGTGCGGATCCGAATGTCAGTCCAAATGTGTGTGTTTCATTTCTTTAATGTGTTTGTGACTGGATCTCTTTTTGTCTATGAGCCTCTTTATTTGAGTACAAGTTCATGTGTGTGATCTTGTTTAAGAAGAGGGGTATTTATAGCTGGAGATAGAAACCACCAGTCTGGATTTAGTCCCAGTTGCCCCTGCCTGACTACACTCTGTATATAAATGTGTGTGTAAGTGTGTGTGTGTCCCATTTAGCGACCACTGAGAGAGTAGAGGCAGCCATCAAAGAAACTCATATGGTTTGCATTCTTTTATAAACACACACCAGATAGGCTTTAAAACTGGATGACGGATGATCAGAACTTTTACCAAAAAGATGAACCGGATTAAGTGTTGACATTTTTCACATTAACACAGAGGTCACAATGTGGCTGACTGATCTCAAAATAAGAAATAGAAAAAATTAAGGACAACTCTTTTACATCACTTTGAATTATCTTTACCAGCAGCAACATAAAAAATGAGTTAACATTGTGTTGCTCTCAGATATTTCAACATTTTATGCACTGTACACATTGATGACATTTAGTTTACATTTACTCTTTTGTCATTTTATGTCCTAAATGTCATCTTTTATATTACAGTTTATGTCTCACAACTAAATGCAGAAGGCCTGATAAGTCTCAGTCATATAATTCCTCATAGTTTTCAAACTGAATCAATCACATTAAAATTAACAAAAGCTTTAAAGATCTGGCTCAAGATTTTTAGTGAGGTTTCAAGAAGCTAATATTTTATCTACTGTAGATAACTTTAAGAACCTGGATGATGTAGCTAACTGCTAGTCTGTAGGGTCCAAAAACCAAATTTACCAACCCCCAAAAATATTTTTTTTACAACAATTATAAACAGAAACTTCAATAAGTACAGCTGGCTAATTTGCGACTGGACCACATTTTGCGTTCACCATGCCTTAAATCCTCATGTTACAAGCTCAACAAGGCACTGAAAGGGAGACAAATTAAGCAAAATTCACATTTTGCAGGTTTTAATACTTCCATTTGGTTCCGTTTCTAAAAACAACCAAAGTATTTTAAAAAAGAAAAACACATAAAACCATTGTTAGTCAATGGTTTTCTGTGTGAGGAATTATTTGTTACAGAAGTCTCATCATTATCAAGTCACATTTAACTGACAACTCCAGCTGAGCCCAGATCGCCACCTTGAAATCCAGTACATTTGGTCAGCCGGTTCCACCAGAAACCACTTGCTGCATTCTTGTTGGTTGTGTAGGAGGCTCCACTTCTGCTTTTCAAAACTGTATAGTTGTATAATAGTGCATCTGTTTGCAGGCATTTTCACATGGAAGTGTAGACATGAAGTTAGCGGACGTGGCCAACAGCAGCTTATTGGGATTTAAAGTGTCAAGAAAGCTCAGTATGAGGAGCTCAAAATAGGCAGAACTGAGCAGACTGATTTTGTGCAAAAAATTTAATGAACATGTTTCGTACATCTCATATACTAACCTGTTCTAAGAAGCGTTACCATATGTTCTCAGAGGTGACCTGAGATATTTTTCCAGTGTTGATTGATACCTTGGTATGGCCATAATTTACTCTTCTCCTGACTGAAGGGTCATATGTTCAGCTCATTTTGGTCCTGGAAACTATGTAGTCCCCTTTGTTTCCAGCTTTGTTTGTTTTGTAGCTGAATTCTACTGGACATGTGTCACAACTTATATGGAAAAAGTTTGGAAATGCTTCCCATCAAGTCTCAAAAAGCTGTAATTTTGATGGGGGCTTGCAGCTTTTTTCCAACGCCTCCTTAACCGAACCATCCATGCAGCCCATCAGGGTCTGGAGACCAGAACGTTGAACCGGTGACCTGCACACCGGCTGCCCTTCCAAAGACTGCCACTGTGGCTGCTCAGAAAGTATTTGCTTGTATTACATGAGCAGCAGGCAGTTGTTAGCACATACCATGCTAAGCTTTTTAACTTAACTTTTTTTCAGTGCCACAATAGCTTTTCGCTGAGTTGGAAAATCACAGGAGACAGGCTTAAAGCTGGCCCTTTGTTGTCGTCAGGCTGTCCTCCGGCCCCGAAACAGTCGCAAACACTCGTGTCCTCCCTCGCGGCATCTATCTGGTGTCAGTAGTCAGACAAAGCCCTGGTCACTGGCTGCCATATGCTGCCCTGCTCCACATAAAGAACAGGACTCTTTGAACTTCTGAGGGGGAAATCGAAACTTCTTCATGGTCAAATATATAGAGAAGCGCTCATTCACTCAATGAAGCTTGCTTCTAATTTTCATCTGCTGCTAATAGGCTCAAGAGCCGAGCTTTCCCCAATGTCCAGGATGTGGCTTTATTTAAGTTGTAGGACATGGAACAAAAACAAAACTAAAACATGGGTAATACTTCAAATAAATCAGACATGTTTAAAAGTTTTAATATGTATTTTGCGTGATAGTCTGATCTCTCCTCTTGCACTTTTCATTGTGGTGAAGTGTAGGCAGGACCGTGGCTAATCCAGAGAACAGCCTGTTTAAGTGTGTCACTGCTATAATCTGATTAATCTGTCCATTCATGCACCCCTCTCCACTCTCCTCTCCTGTTGCAGATCTTTTAGAAAATCTAAGTGTGTGTATATGTGTGTGTTTTCTGGTGCAATCTGAAATCCCATGTGTAAAAATCCACGTTAATGCCTGCTGGTGGGTTTGGCAGGTGACCAGACAAAAGGACAGTCACTGGCCAAGTGGGAACTTTTTTCCTCCTCCCTTGTTACACTCCCAAACAATCTCTTTGTGTCTCTCTCTGACACACAAGCATGCAAAAATACCATGATAAAAGTTTTGTTGAAACTGGATTATGGTTCTGTAATGGCAGAAGAAGATTTCTGTGTCACGTACTGTCAAGCAGCATCTGTAGTGACCATGAACCCCAGTTAAATCTGACCTTTCACACACATTTAACTGATATAGCATGTAGCCTAAAGTAACCTGTTTAAGGCCACCTCTTCAAGAAATTGTATTCTTTCAACACCAATATTTTACAGATGCTGGTCACTTAGTATTAACGTATTTAGACTAATAAGAAACCTGCAAGAATGTGTTTTCTAGATGCTAGAAGCATGTTTATTACAGTTTGTCACAAAATAATTCCAATATAATCAGTGGTGGGATGTACTTAAGTACAATTTTCGTGTATCTGTACTTTACTTAAGTAGATTTAATAATGGGTACTTTCTACTTTTACTCCACTACATTTTATAGTAAGTATCTGTACTTTCTACTTCACTATATTTCTACAAACTGTCGCGTTACTCGTTATGTCCAAGTCGCATTGAGCTTTTTGTCCGTTAAAATGTGAAGTTCAGGGATTTAAGGTGGCGCCGTAAAATCCGAGCAATAAGTGACTTACGCATCTGTTGTCACCCATCGCCTCCACCTTTACTCACACGCGGAGCTCCAGACATGCGCAGTGGTTTCCTCTGAGCGGGAGAA
>CAEGAF010145731.1:0-16438 GCA_903067075.1 Micropoecilia bifurca
TGGGAGGAAACCGGAGTACCCGGAGAAAACCCACGCATGCACAGGGAGAACATGCAAACTCCATGCAGAAAGGCCGGGGCCGGGAATCGAACCCAGAACCTTCTTGTTGCAAGGCAACAGCTCTACCAACTGCGCCACTGTGCAGCCATATATATATATATATATATATATATCTTAATACATTAATCCAGAGTTTTGCCCACATCCTGGGGTCTGCTTCCTACAACAACATATTAGGGCCATCGTAAACAGGGGAAAAAAATTAAAGAGTACATTTCACCCCAAAAGCTCAGAAATTTTGATATTAATCTCAGAAGATCTGAGCTTCAAAGGTCAAAGATTTTCTAAAATTAAATAAAAAAACAAGGACATTTCTGAGCTCCTTTAGTTAAAAGTGCTCTTGAAAAGACTAGAAAATATTTAGATTAATCCCAGAAATGTTCCAAAATTTTTGAACAAGGATTTTTTTTGGATTAATCATCATAGTTTTTTCTCCTTTCAGCAGAAAAAATTGTCTAATACCTCACAAACGACTATACAAGTTAACTAGGTTATGAATGTAAACATTTTTATTTTCAAATGTAAAAACAGAGAGATGGGTTTAATATAATGTGAAATGCAGTGCGCCCAATCCTTTTCATCTACATCTGATAATTTGGCTTTGCTGCTGTCAGAATAGGTTAGCTCATGGAACACCATACAAATACCAGAGACATTGAGATAATCAAGAAAAATATTTTAAACCTCAAAAAACTGAAAAACTCAAAAAGAAGTTTTCATTCTTTAAATGAAAAACTTTTTCATTTAAAGAATTTTTTTTATTTGAATGTAGAACATGGATTCAAGACAGAAAGATGACCAAAATTCTGTCCCATGTTCTGAAATATTAAAGGTGTCACAGTACATCTTCCACCTAGAACCTCTGGAAAACATGTCTGCAAAAACCTAAAATGCTGTTTTCCAATGTGAATCCAGCAGAGCAGAGAAATGCTTCAAAGGAGCCTACTCCTCGACCAGAATGCTGGCTCACCTTCCGGGGTACATCTCTAGAGAAGTAGCTGTAAGGAGCAAACTTGAGGTGGCATCGATCTCCCGTCTTGTGGTTCACCACATCGATCTCTCCTGACTGACAGAGGAAGTCAAGTCAAATACAAAAACCACTGAGGGAGTCTAGACAAAAGATCATTTTCATACAACTGCACCGCTACCTGATCAATCCACAGTTTCCCAACGATGATGTTGTGTACGGTTGTCGTGACTTTTTTCCAGGAGTAGTGATTGTTGCTCTTATCAAACATACACTGGATGGAGCCTGGTGACAGATAACCGGAACAGAGGTTTATTCTACTCAAAATTAAATAAATAATACCGTAATAATAAAAAACAATTGTCATAGTAACATAAACATAGTCACAGTTTTAACAATCATGTAAGAAAAAAAAACAAAAAAAACAACTGAGTTTTATAAAAGTTACATACTACAACTTTAAAAAAGGAAAACAACATTACTGATCAATGCTCGCTTGTTGCCATGGCAACACGCGCTACTCTCCACTCGGTGTTACATACAAAATAATGCCAAACTAAAAGAATTGCACGAAACTGTCAAAATTTGCACAGAAACATAAAGGTAGAATCATAATAATATGCTTAGACAGTTTATCATTTTGGAACTCATATTTTGGAACTCAGCTTTGTCCAAAAATAAAGACAAATAGTTGATTTAGGGATTAGTTTCACTTTAAACCGCAACTATACAAACAGCTGAAAACTTACCCAGAGGCATAATGGAAAGATATTTTCCCCGGAACTTGCTGGCCAGTGTGATTTCCTGTCTGAGGGTCCAGCCCTTCTCAGAGAAGGCGTGGTGGGCTGCAGCTGGTGGGTGGTGGCTCACCTGAAGGGGGCAGGGCCATCAGGAAGACATTTAATAATTCATCCATTCATAGCTGAACGCAACGCTGAACAGAAATAACCAGCGTAATCCAAGCAAACAGCTCAGGTGTGTACGTATATTTTTTTGCAGACCTGTTCACAGAGTGAACGGTAACTGGACTCTCGAATCCGGTCCAGCTCAAAGGTTTCCCCCAGTAAGGGGTTGAAGGGCTTCCCCGTCCGATGGACCGTGGTGGAGTAGGACGAGACGGTGAAAGCCGCCACGTAGCACATCTGCTCTAAAGAGCTCTGACACTTTGCAGCTTTGTCCAGGAGCTCGTAGTACTCCAGGTCTTCAGACAGACGCTGAAGCATCGACAACGGCTCGTTGAAGTTCACCTGGAAACGCAAGACAACAAGGAAAAACAAGCTTAATTTTACTTCATTTATGGGACAAAAAAAAAGATCCAAGATTTCAGGTGATGGATCGATTTTTACCGGCATTGGTATCTTTGAGAGCTCCTTCCCAATACAATTCTTCATGATGCTCCACAAATTAAGGTAATAGTTGGGTTTGTCTGGAATACGAGTCCGTCTTTGTCTAACCAGCTCCAGTTCAAGAGGCGGAGAAGACTCAGAATTGGACGCCAAGGACAGTTCGTCATACTGATTGGGGAAGAAAAAAAGGGGGAAACATCTGGAAGGTTAGTGTAAATTTAGCCCATCAAGTCAATGCAGATCAGGGGAGAAAAACGAGAACATTACCGACTGGTCGTCCATTCCCGTCTCGTTGCTTATCCCGCTGACATTGCTGCCAGATCTCCTGGAGAACAGAAACGAGAGAAGACATGACGCATTGCCGGAGTGAGGTACTACAGAACAGAATGTTTAGGAAAACAGAAAAAGAGGATCAACCTGTGGTACTTGGGGTCAGCAGGAACAGTAATAAATCCTGTTGGGTCTTCCATTGCATCGAAGAACTCGTTGTCATCGTCCTCATCGCTGGCATCGCCCTTTCCTGAAACACCGCCTTCAAACATGACAGACAATAAAAACATAATAGAATGAGTGGATAGTTCCAAATATACTTCCAAAATATTTTACATAAAAAAAACAACTTCTGAGATTAATCTTTTCATTTTTCTGGCTGACTGCATATAAAAGAATTATCTATTGTACTTGGGGTTTATTATCTCTATGTTTCAAAAATGACAACACAAACACATCAATGTATTTTAACTGAGTTAATGTTGGTGAAGGCAGCAGCTCAACTTTTACCTTTACATAAAATGTTTAACAAAAGATTGAGTAGTTGTACCTAATAGGTCAAATGTTACCTGACCTAGAGAAGCAATCTACTCGCTATGACAACCAATGAGGTAAAGTCATGTCAATCATCAAATCACTCAGAACAATTTTATATGGAAACAGGAAGTAGAACCAACCTGGAATGAACATGTTTGAGAGATTTCAGCTTTCTTCAGAATCATTTCCTGTGTAACCACATCTGAACAGGAAATGGTTTGTTTACAGGTAGAGATGGAAGGGAGGAAGTGGTCACACATGGGGAAACCCAATACTTTAATTGGCATCACAACCTGACCCAATTCAGGAACAACAGGTGCAGTTTGATTTTGAAATTAATGTGCACTTAATGAGCTCTCTCAAACACCACAACAATCTATTGATTTGGGGAAAAAATTCTGTGTTTTGATGAGACAAATTTCTATATTTAATTAATATCACTGCAAAAAGTCATTGAGATTTTATACTTATTGCTAATTTAATATGAAAGTCCAACTGGAAGCTTCTACATTGTTCCATACGTCACCAAACTTGGACAATGATCAAATCAAGCGTTTCCAGAAGAGATGCAAATCTTTCAGGGTCTAGTGACTCAATTCTATTATGATTTTCAGTGACATAATTTGATTCAGAAATTATTTTTTTGTGCATTTTGAACAGATTCTGAATTTCCAGGACTAGGAATTGTAATTCTCTATAAAATGGATTCATTTCTAAACCCTTAGTTTCCAGCCTCTTAGGCTGTGAAGGATTTCTGCTAACAGACTAAGAAGACAGAAGTTCAAAACGAGAGCCTTACTTTTAATGCTTAAGTTGGGATTGCTGAGAGAAGATGGCAGAACGGTGGCGCCTCTGAACGCTCTCTCCAGATGGTTGTGCTGTTTGGCTAGTTGCTCCAGCGTCTCCTCCAGGCGAATCCTCTGCTCCCTCTCGGTCTGCAAGGCCTTCTGCCAGCGCTTACTGTGGCTCTGGGCGATGGACAGGAAGTCCCTGCAAGCCTTCAGGATGAAAACGCTGTCATCCAGGAAGAAAAACTCAGCAGCAGCCTCAGCAACTCTAAACAGACTAATCCTTACATTGATCATGGCGTTGGAGGTGATTCGGAACAGTGTGGCCCTTTCTGTGACCTGCCGGATCTTTTCCCCCATGTCCGTTCCAACCTGCAGCCCCTCCAGCTCTGATAAAGACCTAATGTTTTGCGAAAGCAGTAAAAAAAAAATTAAAAATAAATAAATAAAGCAAGAATGCTAAATCATTTGCAGCTTTGTTTCTCCTGGATGCCCTGTAGCAGACGCCAACCTTTGGAGAGCAGAGCCATGTTTAACAATCAGATCGTTGCAGGTGCTGAGGTCCTCCACCTTGCTGCAAAGGATGCGCAGCGTGGACTGGACTTCTGAGGGATGAGACCCTGCGGCCTGAGTGGAGGCAGGGGGCGCTGCAGAGAACTCATCAGCAGAGTCGTCTGATGACAAACAAAAGCAGCATGTTGTCTCTGAACGCAACGAGAGTGATCGTGATGCCTGTCTTTATCGGGCCTTTTGTCTCACCAGATTCGTCCTGCATGCGCACGGCTTTGGCTTTGGCGAGTTCCAGCGCGGTGATCCATCGCTGGCGCTCGATTTCGGAGCTGGCCTTCAGGTGATACGTCTGCGCTCCCCCGTTGGAAATGACGAAATTGCAAGAGTCCTCCACGGTGATGTTGGCGGTGGCCAGGTTTATGGTGCCTCTGCAGGTGTGACCCATCTCAGCCTGGCACCTGGAGACAGCGCCGCAGTGGAGAGTCATAAGCATCCGGTTTCAGATAGACAACATTTCTGCAACATGAATGTGTGTGTAAACAAAAACAAGGGGGAAAAATTATTTAAGAAAAGGAGATCCAATTTTTAAGCACAGTTTTTTGGGGGTTCTTCCTCTTAAAACAACAGTCTAAGTTTTGTTTGAATATAATCTTAATTTACCTGCATTTATACAAGTAAATTTCAACTAAATATTCCCATGTTAATGTTTTCGTACTGTTTGTTTTGTGTCCACCAAACTTTTCTTCCACTCAACTTTATTATGTATATATAGCTTTTTGTATCACTTTCAATGTGTACAATGCCTGTCTGCTCAATGACTGACAGGTTAGCTCAGGGGCATCCCACTTGTGGCCCTTGGACTGATTTTGTGCAGCTCCCAAATGCAGTTAAAAACGGATACAAAGTTAGTTCAAATTTAGATACATAAGGAAGCTTTATATTTTTAATCAAGATAAAGTTATTACCAACATAATTATTATCCAATGGAAAATATTAAGGACAACACTAAGGTATGTGTATTTCTATAACCAAGCTTTTATAATAAGATGAAAAAAAAGTCAGATTTTTACTGGAAAGTCAATTTTGCTGCACCCAAGTCAGTTTTCATTTAATAAAAAATTGGCTAAATTTAGCAAAGAGGTTTGAAAGCAGTGGCTCAAATCCTATTTTCATGACATAAAATAAATTAATTCAATCAAGTCCAAGTTAAGTTTTGAACCTATTACAATACATAACAACCCTTTCCTAAAAAATACAAATTAATCTACCTTATTTGCTTGATTATTGTTTTCTTATTTATTTTCTTGGCCCATGAGTTCTTGATGATTTTGGCCCATGTGAAAAAAACATTTGGACCCTGACTCAGAAGGTCTGACCATGATTATGTAGATTTAGTATTAAAAATAAGCTTACTGCTGGATCGTACACAGTTGCTAATATTCTAACATTATTTCAATAGAAACAAAATGTAGCGTTTTCACAATAATCCAAACTGACAGAAATAAATGTCTGGCTATAAACCACTCTGAGTGTATTGAATCTATATAGATTTGGAATCAACTTTATTTATATGGATAAAATACTTGAAAGTAAAATGTTGTTTGATACCAACATATAATAAAACCACTTTATATTTTTGAGGTTCCATGTACATTAGCAGATAAAACAACCTGAATATTTTCCCCCTCGTTTGACAGGTTTTATACATTATTGTACATTTAAATCTGTACTGCTTACCTGTAATAAGACAGCAATCCGTTGCTGAGAACAAACCATCGTCTCTGGTAACCTTTTATGTAATTAGTCCATTTGAAGAGCCATCCCTTGTACGTGTCTCCAGGGGTCGGGATGGTCGGAGTGGGAGGTTTGGGCTCCGACATCACAACTACTTGTGATTTCACTCAGCGAGTTTAAATCCTGGAGGGTGACAACATATATTAAACATGTACAAATAACTGCAGAACATTGTCTTTATTGGTTTATATGAGATGCACACACAGTCCAGGCCAGCTATAGAATGCATCTAAAATTGCACAGAATGGCACAACTTCTAAACAAAACAGGAGAGATCAGATATTTTATTTTACTGGGAGATTAAACACTAAAGCTCTGATGAGGGAGTTCAGAATCGAATTTAAAAACTACAGAAGAAACCAAAACAACTCATATTTGTCCTGCAATACACTAAAATCTATATTGTGAAATAAGATAGGGCCTGTTTGCCAAGTGGAAGATCCATTGTTTACAAAGAAATTAGTCACACTGGCTTTTATTTAAAAGTATTCAGTAAAAAGGGGAGTGAATACAAACATATGCTAGTTTTTAGATTTAAACTTCAAACTAAATTCTGAAAAGCCTGTATCATTTTACTACCTCTTCATAAATATACACAAATTTACATTTTGCTTGCATCTGCTGCTGTTTGTATATATATATATATATATGTGTGTGTGTGTGTGTGTGTGTGTGTGGTGTGTGAAACCCACTCAGATTCCACAACAGAATATGTCCAGCTGTTCCTAAAGACGACATTCCAGGACCAAATGATCACCGTATCGACACCGCGGGGTAAGTTACATGCCAAACAGACGCCAGAGCTCTTCACTTCAAAGCTACTTAAACTCTGGCTGCCTTTAAGCTCACAGCAAGCTAAACCAGATGAAAACGAGTTTAAGCCTCGCGCGCCCGAGAAGCTAACTATACGAACTGAGCAGCTTCACTAAAGGTTTTTATCCTATTTTCAGAACTAGCTCAACCATCTCTGGGTCTCTTACCTGTCCGCGAGCATCTCCTGTAAGAAGACAAGACGAAGGAGCAGAAGCGTTAGCTGTGCTAAATACTTAGCAACGCGTTGTGCATGGGAACGGTGTCCGGCCAACCTCTTTAATCGTTCTTATTAGTTCCGCTGAAGACTAGCTATAAAAAAAGAAACAAGAAAAAAAAGATAACCGTGATGGATCAAATCACGTCGACTAAATGTAGAATTATACTTTGCAGATTTTTTTTCATAATTACTTTTAAAAATACTTTCATACACAGGGCTGACATATCAAACTGAAGTGATATGTTAATAAAAAACAACCAACATTGCAAATTCAGCAAATCTATTAATTAAATATGCAGTGTTTTCTATTGTATTTTGAGTTTTTGAAAAAGAATTCAAATAAAATTGTTTATTGAAAATAAAATGCACCAAAACATAAATGGTATTCCACTTATCTAATTTAATGCTTTCAACCTAAGATATTCTTTGATGCAATTTATTAAGATTTTAATGTGAAATTTTAAATGTAAAATATCTGATATCTCATTTAAGGTTGTTACTGTTAAATCAACTCGGGTAAGATTTCTATTTCATTCCACTTTCTTTTTTTAAATGTGTATTATTTAAAACAAATGAGAAAATAGATTTGTTCAATTTTTGTTGACTAATCGTATTTGTAGTCATTTAGGTTAGGATCTAAACATTTTCAAAGCTACTTAAATCATGTCTATGCATAACAGAACCAAACATCTCCATAGTTAAATGAAAGATAGCTCAATTATTATTTCATATAGAACCAAACCAGTTTGTAAATAATTTGTATTTTATGTCAACTGAGCTGTTTAATACAACAGTATTAAGTTTTCATATTTTATCCAGTTACACGTCAGATAAGCTGCATAAAGTAAATTTAACCTGTTTAAAAAAAAATCAAAGTTAAAACCACTACGAGCTTTATAATTTCACCAATCTTTATTTTAAAACATGTTCAGAATTTTAGATGCATTTTTCTTTCTATTTCCAAATTCAAAATTATGACAATGACTGTATCTTGCAACGGAAAATATTCACAACACAAATAAAACTGTTTTATAGTTGCACTGATTTGAACATTGAACATTTTTATAATCTGATTTTATTTTTACCAGCTAGGACAAAGAAAAAACAAAAAACAAGGAATCATCTAAAAAGATCTCTGCGTTTGTCTGTGTGTTTCTATGCTACACATCGGACCAGGAAGTCATTTAGTGATGTTGTTTGCATTCATGCTCTTCCCGCTCCCACTAAGCACTATGTATGGGGTTTTCTGAGATTTCTGCTTCTCCTGGAGCAAAGCCACCGTCCCGAGAGGCGTATCGCTGCTGCTCATTTTCTTCAGCAGCGCCTCTTCCTCCAGCTTTTTCATCCTCTTCTCTGTCTTCATCTTTCCAGAACCCTTCCCATGGAATCGGTGGGACAGCTGTCTGAAAGCTTCCTTCGGTGTGAGCTTCCGCCCGGACTCGTCCACGTACTCGATCTTGACGTCGGGCTTATAGCTGTCCTTCTCCTTGAATTCCTGCGTGAAGCCTCTGTACTCTTCTCTGCGGCTGTACTTGTCGTCGAAGCCCATCTTGTCCTCGATGCAGTAGTTGTCGTTGGGCAGGGCCCCCTTCGTTGCCTTGACGCGGGCCACCTTCTGCATCTGGGTGTCCAGCAGGCCTTTGTTGGTGCACAGCTTCAAGGCAGCGGCGAGGCCGGAGTTAACGATGGGCTCCTCGTCCAGAATGGTGGCTGAGGCCGTGGAGAAGTCCGCCTGTTGCTGCTCTTCGTCCAAGTTAACGGTGCTCCATCCGACGTTTTCGTCAATTTCAGAATCGGAACCTCCGCCGTCATCTTTTTCTTCTTCGTGCTCAAAGTCCATGATGTCCTCCTGGTCCTCCCGGTTCCCAGACAGTCCGTAGGTCGGAATGTCCCCCAGAGTCCTGCAGAACTCTGAGGTGGCGTTGAAGACGATGTTGTTCTTCTTCTCGGGATCGTGGTCGCTGTCGCCTTTAGCCAGGACTTTGATCTGCGCCGCCACCTTCTCCCCAGAGTCTTTGAGAAGCTGCTTCTGCCTCAGCTTCCTCTGCTTCTCCAGCTGCTTCTGGAGCTCCTGCTCCGCCTCGTCCTCCTCGATCACGGCCGGCTCAGGAGGAACGTAATCATCTTCGTCGCTAATGTCCATCTCTGCCGTCCTGATGTCGTCGGACATTTGGGGCGGTTCGTGCGGCCAGCTGTCACCATCTTTAACTTTCTCTTCACTCTCCTGTTGCTGGCCCTCCGCCTGTCTGCGGCCTTTCCCTCGCGCCCTTGAGCCGAAGTCAGAGGTGCGGGTGTCGTCCAGAAGTTCGTCTGCGATGGTCACTTTCTCTTTCTTCCTGATCTTCTTGACTTTGCGCTTCGTCTTCTTGAAGCCGACCATCTCCTGAGGCGTGTAGTACTCAGAGGCGATGGTGAGAGCGGGCATCTCCAGGGACTGAGCCTGATTCCGCAGCGTTTCTTTCATCGCCTGAAGCTCTCGCTCTCGCTCCCCGTCCGCGAAGCCCCAGCTGCCCAACCGGAAGCTCTTTTTCTTCTCGCCCTCGATTTCTTCGTCGTACTTTGAGAGCACGGTGTGCTGCTTGAAGGCGACCATATCGTCCACGCTCTCCTCTTCCTCGTAGGGCTTATAGTCGGGCTTCTTCTTCTTCAGCTCCACATTCTTTTCAGCTTTCTCCTTGTCCACCAGCCCCACGTTGACCAGTACATCTTCCTCCTCTTCCAGCACACCTTTGTCCTGCAGGGTCAGGACAACAGTCTGGCCCTCGGTGAAGGAGTCCACCTTGTGCTGCACTTTGAGACCCTTCAGATCCTGTGATGAGTAAGAGTCCCGCTTGCTTTGAACAAACTCCTCCTCCACCAGGCTGCTGACTCCAAACTCTTCATCCATCTCTTCCAGGAGCTTGGCTCTCTTCTCCGCCATCTCCTTCTCTTTGGCCAGCTTCCTGCTTTTCTCCACCCAACCGGCCGTGTCGTCCAGCCAATCATCGTCGCCGATTGCTTTGACTTTACCCAGTTTCTGATTGAGCAGGCGCTTCTCTTTCATGGCGGCGAGCTTCTCTCGCATCTCCTTCTGCTGTCGGATCAGAACGGGGTTGATGGTCTCCGCCACCATCGGCGCCTCCTTGGTCCCCAGCTCCTTCTTGGCCTCGTTCAGCTCCAGGGGCTTCAGGCCGAGCTTAGCGCGCAGTTTGTTTGTTTCCTCGATGCTCAGGGAGGCGTCTCCGCTGGAGCTCTGGATCTCCGCGCCGGTCTCCTCATAACCAGGGTCCACCTTCTCCCTCTTTACTCGGGGCTCTCCGCCGCCTCTTTCGGCCTTGCTGTGACTCTCCCGCCTGCTCTTTTCTCTGGACCTGGAGCGCTTTCGTCTGTCTTTATCACGGTCCGACGCATCTCTTTCTCTCTCCTTGTGGCGATGCTTCTTATGTTCGCGACGGCGATCCTCTGCGTCCTTGTCGCGGCTCTTTTCCTTGTGTTTTTTAGAAGAGCCCATCGCTTCCTGTGCTGGTTGCAGTTATAAGGTCCAAACGAGTTTGTCCGCGAAGGCTGAATCGCTTACAGAATCTTTAGATGGGCTAGCGAGAGAAACGCAGCTAGCGTTCACTCTTAAGCTAGCTAACGTTAGCTTCAGAGGCTAAATGAGCCACGAAGACACAACTCACTCATTTCGAAGAAACTTAAATCTTGTTTTCGAGCTCCGATATCCAGAAAGCGCAAGTTCAGTTGCTTAAGCTTTGATAACTTGTGTTTTTCAGTCCAGTTTTACAACCCACCAGCCTTCACGACGTTAAAGTTGAAACGAATGTCGAACGACAGCCTTTTTCTTCTTCTGCAGTTATAATGCTATTAGGTGAGCTAGCGCCACCTAACTGGATGAACTCGAAAATATTTTTCTTTCACTCGTCTTCATTATAAAAAAATGAACAGCCATGTACATGACGCAGTCTTTAAAAGTCACTATATATGTACAACACTCTTAACATTTAAATGTGGGCGTGAATGAAAATGACAGACTTTATATAAAGCGCTTTTGAGTATACCAATCAAGCTCTATTCAAGTCTGATTTATTATTATTATTATTATAAACAGTAGCATAAAAATAGTTGTGCTCTAATTTATTTTGAAGAGCCAACTCTACTTCTTGAGAAAAAAAGTAAAGACTAAACAATGTTTAATCAGTGGTGTCACAATATGTGTATTAATAGTTTGTTTATCACATCACTAATAAACATATGAAGTTCATGGTCTAATGCTAAATGTAAAATGTAAAATGTAAAACCAAATAAAGACATGTAGAACAAACTTCAGTTCTATTCAGACATGTAAGTAAATACAGTTTTTTTTTCTTTTGCTATATATGTCATGATTGAATGAATTATGTTTATGTCCACCAGGTGGCGAGCATGAGTCATGAGAATGTATAAATGTAGAGAACAGAACAATAGAAGTAGAGAGAGTCTTATGAGAGACACCTGTGAGCATGCTGTGTGAACAGACCTTTGAAAAGATGCTTTACACAACGTCTGGTCTTTATCAAGCACGAATATAACAATATAATTTGAAACAAAAAGAAAAGACTGTTAATGTATCACAACACACTATATAGTCGCAATATGTCCCAAGTCCTTGGGACAGTACAGCAATTTAACGTTCGTCTCATCACAATGCCACTCACAATGTGGCGGTGACAGCTTTCCACACGTCCTTTCGTTTTACCCGATGCATTGCGTCGCCACCTGCTGTTGGGAGGTTGTAATATCAGGCTAGTACCATAGTTGGTTGCTGCGATGTTAGGAGCAATGGAAAATAGTTACAGATTTGTGGATTAGCAGAAGAAAAGATACTGTCTTTACTTGAGTACACGAGGCTTGTCACTGCGAGTCTGTTTTATTGTTTTAAACGGTGAGATAATTTTCCGGTTTAAAAATGTTTAGCTAGCTGTGTTTGAAGCCTGCCATATCTTGCCTTGTTGACGTTTGTTAGCCTCTGTAGATGTACAAACGGTACCCGTGCAAGTAAATAAGTAGATAGTAGATTTCTTAACGTTATGCAATATTTTTTATTTTGTATCAAATATTTTATCACGGATATATTTTAAGTTGTCTGTGTTGTGCGAAGCTGGGACCAAGCTAATGGGTATTAGCAATCTACATTGTTAAGACATACAACTTTAGCAACTTGTTAGCAATGATTTAGGGCAAGCCTAACACTAAAAGTGAAAATACTTAAGTACAATACAAAAATATCGTATTGTTTGTTGCCATGGGGACTGGTGGTTGGAAATAGGTCACAAACGTTTGGCTAATGGAGTTCACCAAACATCAAGTCTAGTGTGAACTGATAAGAGTGGCTACGACAATGGCTGTTTCACTTTTTACTTGGTAACGAAGGACCTAACTGGAAGCTCGTGCTAGCCTCTCGCGCGGTGAGGGGACGGTGGGTCCAAGCGGGCCATCACCACCACGCACAACACAGCTTCAGCTAACGCTAAGCGACAGGTCACCAATTAACCATAACGGTTTTTTTCTTTCTCGTAGAGTTACGGAAAAGTTACACAATGGAAGGTTAATGTTTGTCTCAAAGAAATAGGGACTCATGTCAACGGTAACCTCTAACGTTAGATGTTACAGCTTAGAATAATAATGATGTTTTCAGTTTTGGCTAACTGATTTGAAACCGGTAAGCAGTTTGAGGAGTCTTTTTGTGGTAATAATCAATATTACATCAAGATTTAATTTGAAATTGTTGTCGAAAAAAACTAATTTATGCCTGTTGTGAATACAAACACAGTAAAGGTAGTACACTGATGAACATTCGTTATAAATTATGATCGAAGTGAAGCAGTTTATGTAACAGCTCTCTTATTTTTTTGGTTTCGAACTGAATTGTCTTCTTTTCATGTTGTGGCAATTGAAATTGTTTGTTGTTCTTTCCAGCAAGCTGTAAGTGGGTGACATGGCAACCGGAGGTGCTCCATTTGATGACGGTGCAGAGGAGCTGCAGACCTGGATAGCACCCAACGGCAGCCTGGAAGACAGACTGAACAACATGGTAAGGACTGACACTTACACAAAGTCCCACTCACACATTGTGTTTGACAATATGACATACAAACCTATAGTATCAGTTATTTCCCCATAATTTTTTCTGTATATTATACAGTGGTTTGTCAATCTAGCTCCTATATAGAACACTCTTTATCAACCTTAATAAAACGATAATAACCAATTGAATGTATAATCTTGCAATAATGAATAACTGTCAAAAAGAAGCAGTCAATGTTTGCAGGCTTCAAAATCAGATATTGGGTATTTGAGCAAAAAAAAAGTATTGTAATTTATAAACTCCATTTTAAATTAAATAGAACTGCATATGGCCAGTTTTGGCCAAGTTTTAATAAAAGGCAGACTTTGGCGCACTCACATCTGTTTTGAATTACATGTTGACTAGCAAGAATTTTCAAAATTATCTTCTTATTTCTGAGAATAGACCGAATATATATTATATATATTTTTTTCTTTTTTTTTCAATAGTGCCCAGAAGAATGTGCAAAATAGATATCATTCTTTGCTAAGGAAAACATGCAAACCCTTAAAGTTTAGATGTACAATGATTTATCACTTTCCTGCAAAAAAAGTGACTTGTTTATTTGTTGGATTAAAGTATTATAAATGTATTTTATTGTTGAGTGGGTAAAAACAATACTCTATATAATTTTTTACTTGTTTTTATTTTCTTTTCTTTTTGGACTGCATTTACTTTGGACTTGACAGTTTTGGCCAAAATGAGAACAAGTTTGCATTCCTAATGTAGAGTCTGCCATTTTCAATGCAAACATCATCATTGCTGTTTTAATACCTGTGATCCTCATTGTGATTGCCATTACGATAAATGTCACAAACATTTTATATTTGTGTTTCCTATCATTAGTCTCTGCAGAGAAGATTTTTTTCTTATTAACAAACAACATTTCTTACATTTCCTGTCGTGTTTGAGCAGAACTGGGGGATTCAGCAAAAGAAAGCTAACCGGTCTACAGAGAAGAACAAGAAGAAGCTTTCTGCAGCAGTGGAGAGCCGCCTGACCAATGATATTTCACCAGAGTCCACCCCAGGGACCGGCCGCAGGAGAACTCGCACTCCTCATTCTCTTCCCCACATCAAATACATGACCCAAATGTCTGTTCCTGACCAGGCTGAACTGGACAAGCTGTGCCAAAGGATCAATTTCACAGACCTGGACGAGGTAGACATCACAATACTGAACAATGTCTTAGATGTTCCTGATCCACAGGAAGTATCTAATAAGGAAAGGAGCTGAGGGGATTGACTGGGAATGGGATGAAACTTTTCAGTGTCTCAGGGGTTTTGGTTATTTTGTGACTGCAGAGCTCAACCAGTCTGTACAGGTCAATCAACATATTTCTGCTTTTGTGGATCTTTAATATTTTATGAAATATCCACAGAACATATTTGAAAATATAAAATAAAAACCAGTAAAAAAAATCATACAAAAGTTTAAGAAATTTTAAAAAGTAGTTTAATGACCCAGGGGGGAAAAAGTCATTTGAAGTTGGAGGAGGTTGATGTCTCCATGGAGACGACTCATGACTAACTAAGCCTACCTAAAGCAGGTATTGGTGATCAGTCCTGGTTTTTCTCTGAAGTCCAATATTTTATTCTATTTTATTTTATTTTTTGCATTTGCGTATAGTGTAAACATAGCCTATTAATGTGCATAACATTTGGTCAAAGTTTTCCACAGTCTCAAATCTACCTTCAGGATTTGCAGTTGATTTGTTTGGCTTTAAAACCCCTTTCATACATGATCTACTGAATCAGGAAAATGCCTGAAACATCATTTGTCAGAAGATCACATTCCTCCACCCTACTGTCATAGCAGCAGTTTGACTTTTAGTGTCTTAGAAAAGTTTTTTAGTTTACCAGTAAAATGTTAGATGATGCTCTTATATCAAATAACAGCTTCATGTTTTGTTACTGAAAACCTTTTCCTGTTAACTGATGTTTTGTGATATCTTTTTAAAACTGTTAGGCACAAAAAGGGCATGACTGATAAGTGCTTGTGCATCTACATCGCTTAAAGTTTGAAAACGAAAATCATGGCCAAGAGCCCAAGTAATGATCTTTGTGGTCTGATCTCTGGTCAACCAGCGGAGCATCGGCAGCGACTCCCAGGGCCGCGTCACGGCCGCCAACAACCAGAGACAGCTAGCCGGAGAGAACAAGAAGCCTTTCAACTACCTGCCTCTGCATGTCAACACTAATAAGAGCAAAGAGCTGCTCCATCCCTCCGCTTCTGCTCCAACTACCCCAGCTATCACCAAGGAAACCAAGAAGCAGAGTCCAGGGCAGAGGGAAACATCAAGTCCAGTAGGTCCTCACAAGGAGTCGCCAAGGATGAGTCGCTGTGGGACAGACAGAGGACTTCTGATGCAGAGAGAGTACGGGAGGCCAGAGCTCAAAATAGACAGCAGCCAGGTAATGCTTTGTGCTTAGAGACGTCTGTATGGCAGTCATCAAGTGTTTGATGCTATCAAAAATAGAAAAACTTGCAAAACAATTGTAAAGCTAGCATTTTATCACATTATTACTACAAACTTTAATTAGCACCGGACGATGTGGCTGACAAACCTATCAGTAGCTTTTTGCTTTAAATATCTAAAGTAATGCCAAACTGGTGGCAATACTGTTCCTGATGTACCCACAATTTGCACTCCATGCAACTGGAACTGGAACCTGAAACTGCTGCTGTACACAGTACTCAGCAGGTTGTTGCTAGGTAACCAAAGACTGAGTGAGACTGAGTGAGTGAGTTGAAGCCTTTCCTTGTCAAATTGCCAGAATGTTGTGTGGTTCTGGATCGGAGTTTAGTGAATATTATATAAATGATTTATTGAATATTCTATCAGACGCGTTATCTATTGATATTGATTACATCATATGTCTGTTGTAGGGATGTGCCGATCAGGTTTTTTCCTGCCGATATGATCACCCCTGATGGCCGATCGCTGATTCCGATCCCCGATACCGATCACATAATTATTATTTATTTATTTTTTATTATAAACACTACTGTTACATTATGTAGAAAAAGGAACCATGAATTCACCTTAATTTA
>CAEGAF010145742.1:0-20173 GCA_903067075.1 Micropoecilia bifurca
AAGCAAGCAGTGAGGGAACAAGGTGACAGTTGGATGTTACGATACTTGCAGATGAATATCGATTTTTTTTTTTCCAGAAAAGAAAATATCGATATATATCACGATATCGATATTATTATACAGCCCTACTTTTAGGGGTATTTTTATTAAGTTGTATGTTTTACTTTTACTTTTGTAATTTTATCATGAAGTATCTGTACTCTTGAGTAATTTCTGGATTCCCTACCACTGAATGAAAAGCCAACACATTTTAACCAAAAATTCACTATACACACACACACACGTTTGCGCAGCTATCTTTGTGGGGACTTTCCATTGACTTCCATTCATTTCTACAGCCTAAACCNAAACCCTAACCAAAACTCAATTCACACCTTAGTCCTAACTCTGACCCCTGACCCTAAAACAGGGTTTCCCCTTGTGGAGACCAGACTTCAGTCCCCACAAAGAGCAATTGGTCCTCCCAACGTAGTATATGTCAGGAAAATCGTCCCCACAAGGTATTATAAACAAATGCACACACACACACACATGCACTTTCAGAAGTTTTACTTTGAAAGAAACTGACTTTAATTTTCCTTTGCCTTAAAATGCCTTAAAATAAAAAAAATCCACTCAACTTCATATTTTGGTCCATCTGATTATGTAATTTTAAAAAATTAAATGGCTCTTGATTTCATTGCTTTCTCTACTTGAGCAGACATTTTACCAAATATTTTTTTCCTCTTACTTGTGCAATTTCTTGGACAGCTACTTTTGCTTTAAGTTGAAGTAACCTTAAGTACAATCTTTTAATACCCTCCCCACCTTTATCAGCATATATCCAAATGTTTTACCAGTTGTGGCTAAAGTACCCAAAAATTGTACTTAAGTAAAAGTGGTACTACTTTAAGTAAAAGTAAAAAGTTGCCATTAAAGAAATTACTCAAGAGAAAAAAGCATTATTAGTACTAATAAAAAAATACTAGGTTTACTGTTTTTTCAGGGAATAATTGCACACACCTGCAGTATTTTAATTGATATAAACATGTCGCTCTTCGTTGATGTACATATTAAGAAAGAACCAGAAGAATATCTTTTTGGCCATGTGTAAATGAGCAAACGGTGATGATCGTGCAGAGACAAGGGGCTGGGCTCTGCTTCAGCTGCTAGATAACAGCGCAGGTGAGATTTAACAAATGGGAGGTTCTTGAAATGGCTTGTTTTCCAGGCACCAAAAAACATCAAAGGGGCAGTATTACATATTGCCCCATTTATACAATCATTTATAGTATAAATGGTACTATAAATGATTGTACCATTTATAGCACAATCAAGTAACTATATTACCTTCGAGCGACTTAAGAGAAATTTGATTTTAATGCCTCAAAATGGGGCCTCTGTCTCTTTAAAATCTCTTGTTCTTTCTGAAATTCTGCCTTCAGGAAGTCATGGTGTTAAAGCTCCTCTCTTAACCCTTTAACAATGTTTTTACCAGAGAAGTAGCTCCTATAATGAGGTCAGTAAATGCTCAGTTTCTACAGGTTTTAGCTAATTGCTTCTGGCTAGTCTGAAGGAGCTGAGTGGGGGAGTCTTAAGAAGCTTATGAGCTTCATTGTCGAAGCTCAGGTGTTTTTCACAGCCAATTTGTTACCAGGTTAAAGGATTTCTCAAACATTCATGAAAGAATCAAAGCAGCACTTTAGGAAATAGCATCATAACTTGATATGAAACCCAAAAAAGTCGACTTCACATAATGCCGCCCCTTTAACTTAATGCCAAAAACACCTGGATGGTATTTATTAAGTGCCTGAGCTTTTTAGAAGCAGATGAGACACAAATGAAAGCACAAAAATGTGCAATTTTTTTGCAGAATATTTTCCAATTTAAAACTCATTGGGAGCCTAATGAGGCAGCTACGCTCCGACAGCCGAAGCCGAGTCTGCGGCTTCTGGCCTCTCTTTCTCCCAGCAGCTGAGAAAACCACGTTGAGTCATGCTTGCTGTCTCATGCAAGTCATGTCGAACACCTCCGGCGCTAGAAGGCTTCTAACTGCAAGTCGGTTTCTAAAAAACGCAGCAGCTGTCCTCGTGTGAAATCTCCCAAATTCCTGTCCTGCGGGCTCCCACTCACTCACACCCACAGAGATCGCACCAGCTTGCTGCCTCCAGTCCTCACGCCTGCCGCCGCCACCTGTCCCTCAGCAATCTGCGGCCACCAACACACACTCGCTCAGCGATCGCTCATCCTGCGGCCGCCACCCACCCACGCAGCTGTCTCCTTGCGGCTCGTAGCCCAGAGGGCAAGGGTTAAAGGCTGGGGTGGGGGTGATGGCGGGCTCCGGAGCGGGGATGACCGACGCGGAGCGGGGGAGGCACAGGTAGCCGCCATAGTGGTTGAAGCACTTCATCTCTCCTTTGCAGGCATCTGGAATGGTCTCGCACTCGTTTATGTCTGCAAGGAAGACACCCGGTCAGGAATCTGATTAGAAACGGAGCTGCGGTGCTCTGGGAGGCGCAGAGTTTCACCTTTGCAGTGCTCAGTCAGGGGGTCCCAGTGATACCCATCTGTGCATTCCTACAAAGAGCAGCAGAGAGAGAAGACTCTGTGAGAAAAAAGTGGAAAAAATACGTGAGCAGACTCCCTGAGCCAAGGAGTTGCATAATATATTCATTATACACAATAAATCTCCAGTAGTGGAACAAGAGAAACGAAGCAGGGGGTATTCATGTTAAAGCTCTGAGCTGAGGAGACGTAAATCCATTTTAGTGTTTTTAAAATCCCTCCCAAAGCCAAACTCTGCTTCAGAAACAAAGTGTTTAAAGGCTCAGTTTGGAAAAACGGTCATTATCACTGAGAGGGGAAAGCACACCACTGTGACCTGCAGTGGAAAGAAAAGCGGAGGAGTGAGGAGACGTGGTATTAAATCCAAATTTATTCCCAGCAATGACCGCTTTAAGGTCCCAAGAAGAGACGTTTCCATGGAACATTACACACAGGGCAGGAAAGGTGGCTTAAGGCTAACATTTCAAGCCAAAACCCAGGGGGATCACCTGACAGGTGCGCTGCTGCGGCATGCTGGGTTTTTTTTTTTAGGCCCTCTCGGGGAAAAACGTTCTGTCTCGACAGGCAGCTAAACGAGAAAAACGTCATAGATTTCCTGAAGGCATAAATGTAAAACTGAAACTGTTCCTACTTATTTTAGGCATGCTGGAGTTGGAGAGAGTCGCACGTGAAAAACCAGGAAGGTTAAAGCAGCTTAACATTTATACCCACCATTTAGTCTTATTCAGACTTTTTGGTAGAGTTCAGTTGCAAATTAAAATTTGTATATTTAACCCCTTTAGTGAAATTCCCCCATATTCTGATGAGGTGAAACTGTCTGTTTCAATCACAGTTTACAAAAATCCCTTCTGTGAAGGTGGTGGCAGCATCATGTTGCGAGGATGACCTGGATTGAAACTTGTTGAGAGTGGGATGTCCAAACTATTTGTCACCTAGGTCAAAATTAAAAGGACTTGCAAAATAAAAAATAAAAAAACTTTAATTGATTTAGCTAATCAATGATAAAATCAGCTTCAATCCTTTAATTAAACAAAGTGTCCATCTTTTTTGTTGGAAATAGATGTAAATTATTGTAGATCCATTGACTAGTCAATAATAGAACATTGTTTTGTCAATTCTGAGGTATAAAAACAAGAGTTAAGTCACTTTTATTGAAAGGTACATAACCAAGTTTAATTTATTTCCTAAATTTTCTGATTTTGAACTGCGTTCAGTCATCTCTGTTTGAGTAGAGCTCAGTTTGCCACTTTACAGCCAAGTTTCAGGTTTCATAGTATGAAAGTGTTATATAAATTGAAAGAAGTAAATAATTTCAAAATTTGACAATAAAATCTGAAATGTGCGGCACATGTTTGTATATTATTCCTCCATTTACTCTGACACCCTTAAAGCTTTATAGCTTCCTAGGACATTTTAGGATAATTTTATATGTGATACAAAACATGTTCATAACTTTTTTCTGCAAAAAATCATTCTTGAATAATGCAATTTTTGTCAGGTCATTTTGGCCTATTTTTATCTCCTAGCAGAACAAACTGTTTTAGGCCTTTTGTCACTTTAAATCCCATTAAGCTGATGCTGGCCGCGCCCCACAACTTATTGTTTACACTTGTACGTGAAAATGGCTGCCAACAGACAAGCAGTTATACAGCTGTTTTTCCAGCAGCCATTGTACAGCACATACAGCGGTAAAACAAGCTGACCAAACCTGCTGGAGCTCTGCTTGGGTTGCTAGGTGACGGGCAGAACGCTGCTAATAATGCAAGGTAACCATCTGGGCAGTTCCTTTGATTTGTGTTGTTGCATTCTGGATATTTTAAAACGAGTCATATTAAAGGCACCGTAAAACATGAACATATAGCTAAAATCTGTTTTTTTCAAGAAACACACCAAATAGGTCTGAGATAAACCTCTGGAGACGTTTGGTGGCTCATAAAACTGACAAGAGAGGAAAGGAGCGCATTAGTCATTAAGAGAGCCAAGAGGCCCAAGGTGACTCTAAACGAGCTGCAGAGATCCAAAGCTGAGGTCAGGTTGACACGACAAATATTAGTCATCAGATTTGGCCGTTATGGAAGATTTACATGAAGAAAGTACAGTAAGGTTTTCCACAAGTCATGTAGAGGATGCATAAAACATATGGCACTCTGATCAAACACTGAACAAAACTCCATGTGTGAAGCAAAACTAAGATTAAAAGTCATCCTGAATATACACTTCCTGCAGTGAAACATGGTGTTGGCAGTATTATTTATGGGGCTACAGTCTTCAACCTGCAGCTCTTTGGGCTCTAATAAAGCTCTAATAACTGGATAAAAATGATAAAGATCCACATTCTGATATGTTTTAAATATACATAAAAGGTTTTTCATGGAATATATTAGAGTTCCACAACAGAATGACGCTAAAAGCACCTGCAACTTTTTTAGAATATTTTTTTCTAGTCATTAGGTTAGAAACTATAAATCTTTCCCCTTAATTTTCAACAACTAGTACCATAGAAGAAAATAAATCCATCTTCTTTTATTATTATTTTATAGGATAACAAACATGGAGAGTATCCAAAACTTGTACTCAGAGTAGAGATAGTTCAACATATTTAAGTAAAAGTAAAAAGCAACCATCCAAGAAATTACTTGACTGAAGAGCTGAGTACTAATCAAAGCATCAGTCATTTAATATTTTGAAACTATGCAATAAGATGGATTAAAACAGAAATTCATGTGGAAATTTTGGTACAAATTACAAAATAACAGAATCAGGGAAAAATATTTTTCCAGATGAATTTCTTTCGATATAACACTTACGAAACTTTAACTTTTTACTGCAGGTGTGTGTCAGGTGTCTTGGTTAACACATGTTTGTTTTTTAAATTCTTCAAGTTACTCAGAATTTGTAGAGTACCCAGAAAATTTACTCAAGTAACAGTAGATATACTTCATTATAAAGTTACTAAAGTAAAAGTACAAAATAGTAAAAATACTCTGAAGCGTAAATGTATTTTTTCCTTTTATTTTCTTTTACTCAAGTAAATGTATCTACCCAGTTCCGCTAGCAATACAAAACAAAATGGTGGTTCTTTAGAAATAACAAATGTACTGTTGCAGATTTTAAATCGTGTTTTTTTTTTTTTTTTTCAAATCATCATGTAACTTTTGTGGCTGTAATGAAGCTTTTTTTCAGCTTGAAGACGGTCAAAAATGGCTGTTTGGATTTTAATAATGGCAGACCTCTGGCCTAGCCAAAGTCCAGTCATTAACCTAACTGGGAACCAGTGGAAAGAAAACTGCTGGAGCCATTTTGCAATGAAGAATGAAGGAAAATGTCAATTCACTGATACAACAATGCATGCAACTCTTCTCAGATTTTTTGCAAGGCACTAGAGAAGTCGTTAAAACTAATTCTTCTAACAGTAACTACAAAAAATATTTTACAATCTTAAAAGAGCATTTAAATTCTCAATTCTGCCTCGTATATTTTTTAAATGGTCAAAAATGTAAACAACAAATGAAAATAGAAACAAATTAAAAGAAAAGAGACGATAGAGATTCATCCATTCTTACCGTGTTGGTGTAAGTTTTTACATGCGATTGTGAAATCGCACTGCGGAGGAGCGCAGACACACATATGCACACACACAAGACTGACACACAAACACCCTGCATGCTAATACACTAACTGATGGGCAAGCTAACAGAAAACATGCACACACACTAACACACTCACACACCCACACACACACACACACACATGCACACACACATGCACACGATGACGACTGCGAGGCAGCTGGACTCTGAAGTTCAAACTGAGAGGATGAGACCTGCAATGCAGAGACAGAGAGGACATAAAAAAATAAAAGACATTTAAAACTTTGGACATCACAGAATCAGAGTTTATTCGTATCGCACATTTCAGCAGCAAAGCGCTTCAAAATGCTTTACGTTAAAAGACTCAAAATTAAAATATCTTACAGGAACAAGCGTTACATTTTGTCAAGAGCCATCATCAAAATCATCAATAAACATTCAATAAGTTGGTACATTTTTCATTTATTATGGTTCAAAATAAAATCGAAACAGGTGGATTTAGCCTAGATGTAAAAGAAGTCAGTGTTTCAGCAGTTTCACAGTTTTCAGGAAGTTTCTTATAGATTTGTTTTGCATGTTTCTTCTGCATGTTTGGTTCTGGTTCTGGGGCTGCAGAGCAGAACCAGACGACCTGAGAGGTCTGGAAGGTTGCTATGACAACAGCAGATCTTCAAGATATTTTGGTGCTAAGCCGTTCTGTGACTTATAAACTAAAAAAAGTATTTTGAAATCTAACCTCTGATTTATTTTTTAGGTAGACCTGTGAAGATAAAATCCTGGATGAGTCAGAAAATCAGAATAAAGTCAACATTTTGTAAAAAGTGAGGGAAAAAAACAAAATACTGACAAAATACTGACAAAACTAATTCTGAAACCAGAATTAGTTCCAAAATTCTGGAACTAAAGTCAGAATTTTGACTTTAGTTCCAGAAAGGGTCAGAATTTGTGAGAAAAACAAAAATTCTGAGGAAAATAGTCAAAACTCTGACTTAAATCATAAAGAAAGAATTCTGACTTTTATTTCATGAAAAGTCAAAATTCAGAGAAAAATATTCCACTTTAATCTCAGATTAATTCAAAGTCTAAATTCTGACTTATTTTTTTGTCCTGAATTTGAAAAAGTCGTTGAGTAAATTATAAACAGTATTTAAAAGTCTCATCTCAGATCGGTATTTTTAGACAGACCTGTGAAGATAAAAACATGGATGATTTTCTCTAAATCTGGCTTAGACATTAGTGCTTTAATCCTAGAAATGTTCTTCAGGTGATAGACTTTGTAACTGTCTTCATGTGGCTCTGAAGAGTCCGTCACTACCCCCAGACCAGATTTTGGGCCTTTTTTGTTGTTTCGAGGAGTAGTAAGTGAAGCCGTGTGCCGACTCTGGATTGTTCCGAAGATAATTACTTCAGAATGGTCCAGTTGAGTCTGTAAGAGCAAAACACCATGGAGCCGATTCATAATTATCTTCTGAGAAGACAGTCAGTCAGTTCTCCCTTCATCGGTGCAAAAATAAATGGAAATACTCACTGCCAGGTCAAAACATAAACACCGTGACGTACTTTAAGTTTCGGCTAAAAATAACCAAGTCAATACTTTCGCTTACAGAAAGCTCTCTGTGTCTGTGAGCTGGCACAGACCGGACTGACTCTTAAAACCTGACCCCCTCCCCCCCCACATGCTTCTGCAATAACGTTTTGTGTCCGGCCTTCTGCTGAAACAGAAAATGAGCTGCTGCATAATAACTCTCAGAGACATTTATCAGACAACCTAACTAGCTGACCCTGCATACTCCCACAAGTTTGCTAACAGTTCAGAAATGTAGATGATTAGACTGGAAAAAACGATAAAAACACACTTGAAGCAGATGTAACTTATTCAAAAACAAAGAACAACTGAGTCACTTTCATTCTTTTTGAGGCTTTTAAATCCACATCAAGAAAAGGTCTGCAAAACCTTGGATTCTGTCACATTAACACCATAAATGTCAATATATTTCTCTGAGGAAGTCATGCATTTGTATTTGTACCTTGTGGAAAATGATTAAACCCACAGAAAAACAAACAAAAATCAGATCACACATCTCAGATTTCCTATTCTTTTTTTATTTCAGTTTCAAGACTGAAACTGAGATTAAAGTCAAAATTTTGACTTTTTTCTCTGAATTCTGTTTTTTCTCACTTTTTTTCTTTCTGATTTTCCCACCTTGAATTTTCATTTTTCCTTGACATTAAAATCACAATTCTCACTTTTTCTGATTAAAGTCAATATTCTGACCTTTTTTTCAGAATTTTCATCAAAATCTTGACTTTTTTCTCAGAATTCAGAATTTTTCTTGAGGATAGTCAGAATTCAGATCTCTCCACCCCCACTTTTCCTCACTTATTATGATTTTTATTTTCAGAATTCAATTTTTTTCCCTTTATAATAAAGTCATAATTTAGACTTTTTTCTAAATTTATATATATTTTACACAGATATGTAGAAAATCTGAAAAGTCTTGCATTTGTTTTCACGCCTCTTTATTCATAAACCCTAAAATAAAATCCAGTCCAGCCGGTTGCTTTCAGTTTTAGTAAACTGAAATTTTATCTCAGTATAAAAACAGATGTTCTGTAAAGGTAGTGGCAGCATCATGCAAGATATACTTGATGGGAATATAGCTGAAGCTAAACATACAGAGGCAGAATTAAACTAAAACATAGAGCTGGAGCTACAAGGTAATGTTTGAATCAAAGCATATTGAAATACTTACTCATAAAATGGCCTAGTCCAAACCCAGACCTAAATCCAATTGAGAATGCTCAATTACTGATGACTGGGCACTTTCCATATAGTTTGAATAAGTCTCAAGATTAGGTTATAATTCTGAGAAAAAGTCAAAATATGTTAGGAAAAGTAAAAATTCTGAGGAAAAAATTTCACAATTTTGACCTTAATCTAAGCAAAAAAAAAAAATGAAATAATTTTATTATAAAGAAAATATCCGAATTCGGAGGAAAAAAAAGTCCAAATAATGGAGAAAAAAGTGAGTAGAAGCCAGATTTCTCCGAAAAAAGTAAACACTTTTACGTTAACCTAAAAAACCCCTAAGAATTAAGAGAGTAAGAAAAGTGAAAAATTCTCTTGAAAAAACATAAAACCTTTTACTTTAATCAGAAAAAAAGAATTCTGATTCTAATCTCAAGAAAATTACAAATCTGACCTGTTTTTTGTCAGTCCTGAATTTGAAATGTGAAAAATTGTAAATCTGATGTCAAACTCAGATTGTTTTTGTTTTCCAGTCGTTCTAATCCTCTTCTAAAGACGATAAATACAAATGCTCTCCATATTTTCCCTTCCACTTCACAGTAATGCATCAGTTTGTTTTGGTCTATTGCATATTGCACCATGTAGTTTGTGGTTGTAACTCAACAAAATGGAAGAACATCTGAGTGCTGTGAATACTTTTTTGAAAATAACGGCTCAGAGAACCATAAATGTTACTTAAACTTAAATGTAAGACTCCTCTGTAAAATATTATTCTGTTTCTTCCATTACTACTCTGCTGGGTTCAGTGTCTTATAAATTGCAGGTGAGTTTGTATTGTATCATGTTAGTCTAATATCCTGATGGCCCGAGTTTCACAATCTTCTCTCAGTTAAATGTTCCTGAACAGAAGCTTTGAGTTTAAGCAGAATCTAAAAATAAACAAATCAACCCTTCCAACCTTGGCAGACGAAGGAGGTATATAAAAAAAACCCTCCAGTGCTGTTTACAAAGAGAGTGAGCTCCAACTACAGTGCATGACAGGAAAGTTATAATCACTGCCTTTCTCCGTGCGTGGAGTGACGCTCGAGATGTGGATTCCAGTGGCCACGTTAGCAAGAAGCAGCTTATTGTTGGATTGAAGGTTCAGACAAACAGAGTGACGCCAACCGCCTCAAATACTCCCCCGATGACGGCAGAGGCCACTCCAAAGCAAAATCACGATCACACCGTTGGAGAGCAGACGGTAAATCAGCGCACAATAAGACCTTTTTATTTTTAGTTTCTATGACGTAGAACCACCAAGAATGTAAAAGCCAAACCAGCTGAAAACAAACTGGCCATCATGAGGTCCACTCACTCCGGGCACCGGGTCTGAGCTGGGATGCCCCACAGCCTCTGCTGCGGGTTCCCAGAATATCAGGTTCTGGGAAAACCCCCCCAAAAAGGGTCCAAAAACACAAAAGGACAGCTGGAGCCAAAACCTCCAGCCGCTGACCCGCTAGCGCGTCAGGATGTGGAGGAGGAGGTTAGAGGATGTGGCTGTGACCCGGGAGTTCATCGTCTGGCGGTGAGAAACGGGGGTTTCTGGGCTGAATCAATCACCCGATTATTGATTAGTCACACTGCAGATCATTATAAATACCGGATCAGAACACCGGCTCAGAGGCTACTTTCACTTTAGCCTGAAGTGGCTCGTATCAGATTTTTCTCTTGATAGTCTGAACAACACAGACCTGATTTTTTTTCCGAATGCGACCCAGGCCACTTGGATATCCGACAGGTATCTGAACTCTTCAGGCCGCGTTCATCTGACCTGGACATCATCGATACGCAACAAATGTCACTATTTTGCATTTAGCTACGCAACAAACATCATTATTTTGTATTCTGCTAATCTCAAGCGGGAAGAAAAATGGCAACCATGGCGGACAATAATGAGGATTAAGTT
Source organism: Micropoecilia bifurca (assembly GCA_903067075.1). NCBI lineage: Eukaryota > Metazoa > Chordata > Actinopteri > Cyprinodontiformes > Poeciliidae > Micropoecilia > Micropoecilia bifurca. Next base: position 10,832 of record CAEGAF010145742.1, read on the forward strand.
GTTCAAGTGTTGGCCTTTAAAATCGCAAGATATTCTCCACCAGTAGCATCCACCTTTACTTCCGCCAACACTGAACTCTTCTTCTTCTTTTTAATGGCGGTTGGCAAAAGCACTGAGCTCTTTGTGACGTTATCGCGCCCTCTGCTGCACATGCGGGACACTTTCAGGTCGTTTTCCGTTCATACTGGAGATCATATACAAGTCCATGTATTTGGAAGTGTGAACGACCGCGCCGAAACATTCAGATTTCACCAAAACAAATTGGAATTGAACATTTAGGCCGGCAGTGTGAACGCAGCCAAGAAGTATGAAAGTTAGGCGGCTGCTTAGGGACCCCACACCAGCAGGGGGCGCCAAGAGCACTAAGATCGCAAGATAATTTATGAATATTAGCAGTGAGAATATTTCAATGTCTAGTGATTCAATGCTGATTTTTAGGGCTATTATTCAATTCAGAAACGAGTTTTAATTCATGGACATCTTTTTTTTCAATTCAAACGGTCTAGCATATTCAATGATGTGACAGCAGTTAAAAATTTGGTAACACTTTATTTGAAGGGACGTGAATAAGACTGACATGACACTGTCATAAACATGACATAACATGTCATGAACATGAATAAGCCTTCATGAATATTTATGACTGTTGTCACAAAGCGTCATTCGGTAAATTATGACACTTTTAATACAAAGTTGACATTATTCAAAATGTCTTTGTTATGACAACTTGACATTAACCAAGAAATCGTTACTGATATAAATTTGTTATAAAAGTATTACTGATTACACTTTAAAAATTAGGTAACTTTATGTTATTAAAGGTAAAGTTTAATCAGTAATGATGACACAGCAAAACCACAGCTGTCTGTGGTAATTATAGTCATACAAAAAAAGATGTGATGTGTTATTTCTAGATGATAAACCCAGTCAGGCCACTTTTACAACCAAAGACTTCATGGCGGCTTTAAGAGTGACCAACTAGGAAAATAAAACACATCCAGACCAATGGATGGTGCGGAGAGTAAACTGCAAGGTTTGTTACAGCGGAACCTGGATCAGCCTGAGATCACATTCAGCTCTGCAAACTCTGCCATGCAAAAGTTTTAAATCACTCCAGTCTTTCTTCAAAGTTTGCATCCAAGCACCCAGACTTCAGCAGTATTTCTCAAACCTCTCTAGAGACATTTTAAGTGTTTTTTGTTTTGTTTTCTTTTGGGGGAATTTGGAGGCTTTTTATGTCCATTTTTTGTAATTAAGCAATCAAATATATAGCAGAAATTGTGTATACAGAGGATAGAAGAAGAGTCAACCACGGAAAACTATCCAGAAGATAAATAGTATGTCTTTACAAAAAGGGGGGAAATTATCCACCAAAGGTCAAGTTTCAACTAATTGGTCTAATCTTATTTTTAATAAATTGAATTAATCCATTGGGATGGACATTCAACTTTGAAAACATCCCACAATGTAATAATGAAAATATTTTTCAAAACAACTTCAAAATATTTAGAATTATAAGAGTAATTTTACAAGGTTACCATGAACTTAAATTACTCCTCTAGTTTCAGAGCAATGTTTGTCTTGTCTGATACCTGAAGCCCAGTCATATCTCAAGTCAAGATTTAAAACTTCATTGTCATCATTGGTCAAAAAGAAACTATTCAATAACATTTAAATTACAAAATCACTATTTTTTTATTGGTTTAAACCCAGAAATATATCATGTTCATTCCAGTGGATGTGGGGTTTTTGAGATAACTGGTTCTTTGCTGTTTGCTATGTTTTTATTTTGAGTTTGGGAAATTATTGCGTAAATAAAATTAATTATCTGTCACCTGCAGCTGTCAGACAAATATGTTTTTTTATATACTAAAACAACATTTTACCTGTGATAAAATGTCTGATTTTGGCAATGTAAAAAACTTCCCACCTTCAATGTAACCTAAAATATGCACAAAGTAAAAAAAAAAAACACAATAAAAAACCAATCTGAAATATTTTAAAATAGAAAAAGACCTAGATCTGAGGATGTTGCTCTGAATGAACTGCCACATTCAAACTTGTCTTAAATAAGAGACAAAAAACGCCCACCATAATTTAAAGCGGTGGTTCCCAAACTTTTTCTCTAGGCCCAAACATTTTCTGGGCCCCCCCTATTGATTACAAATAGCTGGCTGATTGAACGACGTGTTCTCTAACTTTTTTGGGGGGGAAATGAACGTACATAGCTGAACATAGACAACAGCACCAGTAGCCTACATGCTACTTGTTAAGCTTAAGCTGCTGTATTGATATTAGCTAGTCATCTTTTAGCTAACTTTACCTGCAACGTTTATCCAGCAACATTACTCAACTCGGTTAGTTTGGGAGGAAAACTGTGAAACGTTCTTTGCGTTTTGCTAGTTTGCTGCCATGTTTCTAACACACCTGCGTAGCTCCGCCCAGCAGCAGCAGGTCTCCTTCACTGCTGCACAAGTGTAAACCCAGCGCTAGCGTCGTAGCGCTCATGTTGCGTTTAAACGGGGCTCAGATAAACAGGTTACCACGTTAACAACGGATTAAACAGTTTTAACTGCTGATAAAAGTGACAGAGGACACAGATATGGGAAGTGTGGAAGCCCCTACTGTATCAAAATGATATACAAATAACAGAGTGTTGGCCATGCTAAGGTAAAAACCCAGCGCTTTCAGCGCCCTCTAGGGGGGTGCGCCCCACATTTTGGGAACCTCTGATTTAAAGTCCCCAAAAATAACGCTCACTGGGTCGAGTTACATTTCCTAGTAAAAGTTGAGATCTACTGAGAGCTGAGGGATCAGGCATTTCATAACTCATGAGACACAGTTCTGGTGAAGAAAACATGGCGCAATTTCCAAGACCTGAACATGATTTCAAAAGGCCAAAGCCTGGATAGAGTTTCCCAAAAGACATCTGGAGATTCCTTAAAACATGTGGCAAATAAAACTGAAGTGCACCATACACACAATGAAGTCTGGTGATGGCAGCATCATGCCAACTGGGAGTTGTTTTTCATCTGTAGCCGAGGCTTCAGATAAGCTAGAGGGAATAATAAACACAAAACTGCAAGATGGAGATTGATTTCATTTTTAAGCAGGAAACAAAAACTCAAAGCATCCAAGTCAAGAAAATAATGGCTTCTCACAGGAAGATTAAGACCTGAATCTGTAAGAAAATCTGTAAGAAAATCGGAAAACAACTGATCTGGAGTGTTTTGGGAATTATGTTGAGATTTGCTATACTGAAAAGAGCTGTTAGAAAACTAAAAGATACTTCTGCAAACACCTAAAAGATTTCAGTTTGACAAGATAAGAGTCACATTTAAGTTGAAAATATTAACAATATCTGAATGAAAATATTAACAATATGTGAATTAAAAATATCTGAATGAACACAAAATCTTACCAAGTATCCATCTATCCATCCATTTTCTATACACCCTTGTCCCTTCTTACCAAGTATCTTAAATTATCTTCAACCTAGCAACCCCAGCCAAGCCAGCCCTGTTACCTGGCAACCCAGGCAGAACTCCTGCACTTTGCTTAAGCAAAGCAAAAGCACAAAATCTTAGTACTTTTGGTCCAGTTTTTAATGCAAGTAAAGTAATTTTAATGCAGGGCACACTTGAAATAAGACAAAGTGAACTAAAATACAGCTTAATTAATGACATTAGAGTCATTAATATCGATATATTGACACAAAAGCACTACTTTCACTGGCAGATTAATTCACTTACAAAACATTGTCATATTAGTAAAATAATCTGCCAGTGAAAATAGTACTTTTTAAATTAAATCTTAAAGAATTGTTTACATAAAACAAGCTCTTATAGCTTACTGAAAAGTTACTTGTCCTATTTCAAGTGCACTAAGACATATGCTCTAGAAACTAGACAAAAGATCCTTAGTAAGATCTTAAATTTTTTGCAATGCAAACATTTCTTTGAAAGTGGCTGGTTTCTCAACATGTAAATAAGAATAAAAGCAGCCAAACCTTCAGAAGACCTAAAGAAATATTGACCAGGACAACCTGGTCAGGAAGCTGCCTTGAAGGAAAACTGCGAACTTCGCTTTTAAATAACTGAGTACATAGAAGCAAAAATCCAATTCAATCCAGTCCTCTGTGCTAACAAGATGCTGGTCACTGCTGATTTTTGATGTTTGCAGGAATAATCTGCCTCTATAATCCCACCTAATTCACAGAAACACGCTTCGTCGGAGTTTAGAGCTGTGTTGGCACCTGTTTATCTCCCAGAAGTTAATTTTCTCCTCAAACATCTCCAGTGTTCATGATGCGATTATGTCAGACCAGGAGGATTTTGCAATAAACAGCAGTGTAAAACATGCCCCATGATGTGACTCACTGCCTGTCTTCCTGTCTAACCCACTTGCTAGGATCTGAGCCAAGAAGTAAACTATACAGCCATGTTATCTTGGCTCCAGCAAGCAGCCAAATGCAGCAGGAGTGAGTGGAGCAGACGGCAGGGCAGTCGGGCAGCTGTGACGTTTTATGGCCCTGTACATCTCACCTCTGTTGTTTCTTCCTGAAAAGCACTGAGACTTCATAAGTCCTGAAATATAGTCAATATGCTTAGTAACAGCATAGTGACTTATACTTAAAGAGAAATCTAAGTCTAAGTACATTAATACTAAGACTTCAACCTATAATACCTCATGGTTCCTTACATCTTTTTCAAAAAATTATTCTAAAATTACAAGATTTTAGTCACTATTAACACCCTAACTCAACCCTAAAAATGGCTGCAAACAGATGCGCAATTATACAACCGTACATCTTCGAAAAGCAGAAGTAGAGTCTTCAGGACACCCAACAAGATTGCAGTAATTGGTTTCTGGATAGTAAGTCAACAACAAAACACTTGTTTTTTTCAGCAGCCATTGTACAGCGAATACAGAGGTAAAACCAGCTGACCAAATGTGCTGGAGCTCTGTTTGAGTTGTTAAGCTTTTGAAATGTCTTGATTTTCAGGCATCAGAAAACATTAACTAATTGCCATGGTGGGGTTTTTAAGCACATGTGCTGTTTTTAGGAGGAAATGCAATGAAAATGAAAGTATTAAAAAAATTGACAAAATGTGAATTTTCATATTAGGGCCCCTTTAATATTTATGCTTGTAATTTGATGTAGGCTACTTATTGCTTATTTCTGCCATGACGTACTTAAGGTTCCCTTATATAAAAGTACTCTGTACATTGATTTGTGAAGTAGAACACAAAATGGTTTTAATGTACTTAAAGTATACTAAAATATGAACTATAAGTATATAACTCTATATTAAGTAAAGGGCGTAAAGAGAAGAGTATGCTTCATTAAACTGAAACAGAGCTTTTAAATCTGGCCATATCAGTATCATGAATGAACTAAAAGAGCCAGTAGTGGCAAAATATACTCATATTAAACTGATAAAATATGAGTAAATTGCTGTCTCTCAATTACAACTTCATAAAGTTAAATAGCATTGAAAGTTTTTCACATCAATGTAATTTGACAGAATGCAGATGAAAAAGTTTTTTTATTTGACTGATAAAATAATATTTAGGCACACAGCTATTTTCTTACTGGCTCCATTTGCGTCTCTTTAGAGTGGAGGGCCACATTAAACATTCTGCCGTGCCAAGTTTGTCCCCCGGACCTTGAGTTTGATATATATTTACTAAAATGTATATAGTTGAGTGTACTTCCTGTACACTTCAATGCATATTTTAATAAACTATACTTGAAGTATACCTGCAAACCAACACAAGTACATTGGCTCAACTTGAAGTGAACTTCAAGTTTGCTACGTCATGCTAAAGGATGACGACCATCAACCTTTTCAGCGAGGAAGGAATCGGTGAAACGGAGGAAAACTCACGGGTGAATCTTCCCCAGTGGGTCTCGTTCGGCCTCCCGCTGACCGGTGTGTCCGTCCGCTGGCTGCGATCGTCCCGGATGAGCTGGGATCCACTGGTGATCCCGTCCACTGCTGCCTGTGTGACCCTGAGCGAGTGAGCGGGGAGCCGACAGCTGGAGCAGATGAACACATGCCGAGGAAGGGAGGGAGAAGAGGAGGGAGGGAGGGAGAGACGGGGTAGGACGGCCCATTCTTACCCCCCCCCCCCCCCCAGCTCCGCTCCGTCCACCCCCTGTGTCACCCACAGTCACAACACTCACATCTCACAACCACAGAAAAACTACCACTACATGGGGGATCGCCTTGCAAAACACAAGGACTAAAGAAAGAAGAAAAAAGTCAGATAATAATAATAATAAATAATAATAAAGTCAGCTTTCAACCGGCAGATTTAGCAGGTATAGGCTACAGTTTGCGGATGCGTGTTAGTTCACTATTGCTTCTGTGAGCCGGTGCGCCTCGGTGCATGCTTGTCTCATAATGAGGTACTAACTACACATATGTCTTTGTACACGCACTTGTGTGCATCTCTGCTCCTGTCTTCACACATGACCTGCAGCATGTTCCCCTGAGTCACCCATAATTTGCAGCACATTTTCACGGCGACCTATTTGTATTCTGCCGTGCATCACACAGAGGGGAGTCAGACTTTCTCTGCCCCCCACAGCAAAAGAAGAAAAAATACAGTAAGATTCTGCGGCAATGTGGGCTTTGTTTTACAGAAGCTAACCCATAGGGGCCACTGCCTAACTGCGTTCAGCCCAAACACATGACTGAGAGAGAGAGAGAGAGAGAGAGAGAGAGAGAGAGAGAGAGAGAGAGAGAGAGAGAGAGAAAGCCCTGAGCACCATCAGTTAATTAAATATTCCTATGAGAAATCATGAATATTTAACTACTCCAAATATGTGGCTCAAAACGCCTCACAGGAGGGGAAACATGCACAGCAAAAAGTATTCTGACTCCATACCGTGCCAAACAAAGGTTTTCACACCTTTTGAACTTTCAACCATGTTACAACCTCAAACTTTAATATTGTATCAGTTTTAGTGGGATTTTAAGCACAAAAGAAAAAAGTAGAAAGAAAATTACAAAAAAAGACAAAAATGAAAAGAACAGGGAACATATAGGTTAACACTCTTACTTTCATACTGCTGAACAAACAAAACATATTCTGTAGAGCAAATTGTCTAAAGAAGTAACTTATTTAAAGATAAATAGCACATATTTGTGTGCAACTTTATTGTTTGTTTAAAGGTTTATTGCTATTAATCAAAGAAGACAAGAAGTCCAATGTAGTAGCTCTGAAACATTTGCACAGATCAACAGCAGCTAAGATGGGAAAATCTATTAAGAACAACTATTAGACCATTCCAAGCACCTGACCTTTATGAAAAACCAGCAAGAAGAAAAGCATGAATTAAAAAGTGATGTCCATAAAAATAAAATGAAATAAAATAAATAAGCCTGACCTATTTTGCTAAGGACACTGGGAAAAGAATCATATCTGTTGATGTGCAAAGCTGGTAGAGATGTAACCTAAAAGATCCATCTGGCAGTAATGGTGCATATATGTTCAGTCCAAAATGCAGATTGCGATTATCCAATCTTGATTTGAGCTCACTACTTTTCTTTCCAATTAGATACATTGGAAAGTGTTCGCAACATGACTAAATGTGAATGGAGATCAATAAGAATTAATACTGCTTCAAAACATTATTACGTTCAATTGTCACAGAGTAAATAATAATCAGAAAGAACAAATGAAAATGACAGGAAATGTTAAATTCTAGTTTGGGCAGAAGCAAATCGGTTGGATGTCTTAAATATGTAGTGCTTCCTGTGTTTAAATAACTTTCTTCTCATCTGTATTTGAGTCTGAGCTGCAGAAACGAGTCTACCCCCTGTTAATATTACTTAAGTACATGCCCCATTAGCTTCAGGCTTGGCAATACACAACATCCAAATAAAACTCTTTCTAAAGAGTGTTGAAATAGCCAACTTCTGTCAGTGCAGCTCTTCATAATATTTCCTAATGATAGGGAAGGAAAAGGCTTGAAAATGATTCATAATATATACTGTCTACGATTGCAATGATTAGATCAAGTAACAGCTTCTTGGCGCTGCACTCAGTCACTCAGGCTGTGAGACGGCGCGGGTGGATCCATTGACAGGGATTGTGCGAGGTTAGTTATCTCTAAAATGTTGGCAGGTCTTTGAAATGCAGATAACGGCAAAGCTGTGATCACAAAAAAAAAAAAAGCTGTGGCAGGTGGGAACTTGTCAAACTCAAAGTAACAAGGGCAAAGTGGATAAGAACTGTGACAGCAGAACCGTTTAACAGGCAAACGCGCAAGGACCAATTGAGCGGCACAATTAACTTTTCCCTCATTCCGAAAGCAGGAAAGGGGAAGGCAATGTTTAATATGATTCTTTTGATTCTATCTTCTGATATATATATATTTTTAAATCAATTCATATTTGGCTTCACTAAATGTGTGAGAAGGCATTATGTCCCTGACTATATTTAGCCCTTTTCTAATTCAGGCATTTTTTTATTTGTATTTTTTTGGAATACAGGTTGGAATTTGGAGTCTTGCTAGAGCTACATGGGTCTGAACATACGTAAAAAAAGTGCAAGCAACTCCAAATAATACATTTTTTTTGTGTATTAACAATGTCAAAGGCATCCACTATTATCCAGAATGCAACAATATACTACGCAGTATGTAATACACCATATCCTTAACTTTGCAGAGCAATACCTCTTCCTTCCTGTGTTCTCTGTACAGAGACATCTTGTGTGTTGACCTGGTTCTAAAGAAAAAAAAAAAAACAGAAAAAAAGGGAACACTTATGGCTTGGGAAGCCTGTCATCTTCTTTCCTCTCACCGCCCTTTTGCAATAGAGCCACCACAAGTGTGTGTATATACATATCATTTATTAAATCTGACATTGCACTTGGGTAAATGTTGGATCCTAATGTGAGATGTGTTGTCTGAGACAGCCGGCCAGCCACTTCAGCACGCCATGGTCCATTAGGCCTTCACTCTGACTCACGCAAAACACGGAGTGGCTAATACAAAGCATCAGCAGAACCGGGAAATGTACTAAGGCAGCCACTTCTACCAGCACACAACCTGTGTTGTAACTGCTGGCTGAGAAGGCGAAAGTCTTGCTGGTGTGACATGGCTTTCCTGTGAGATTTTCTTGAGCGGCATAACAGAGTTGTTTACATCTTGGGCTTATTTAATGTGAAGCAAACAAGTGCCAGCCAACAAGAATAGGTTCCAATTCAATCAGTTAATGGAAAGGCAGCTCTTTTGCGGGGGGGGGGGGGGGGGGGGGGGGGGGGGGGGGGGGGGGGGGGGGGGGGGGGGGGGGGGGCGGGGCGGGGGGGCGGGGGGGGGGGGGG
>CAEGAF010145747.1:0-10758 GCA_903067075.1 Micropoecilia bifurca
GTCTGACATGCATTAGTAAAGTAAATAAAGTGAACCAAGTTCCTGCTCTGAATAGTTTGATACCTTTTTAACCTGAATATCTGAAGGAATCACTCTAAGCCTGATGACCTGGTGAAGCAAGCAGTGAGGGAACAAGGTGACAGTTGGATGTTACGATACTTGATGTTACAAGTAACAATACTTGAAGATGAATATCGATTTATTTCTAGGACAAAAAATATCGATATATATCGCGACATCGATATTATTATACAGCCCGAGTTCAAATTGTCTGTTCTAGGGTTGTGGATCTAGAGTAAGTCCTGAACGGTTCAGCCAAGTTGTTACACAAACCCTCTGAAGACTTTGGCTCATTAAAAAGGTGTAAAAAACCGAAGAACAATATCAGAAAACGTTTCATTATGTTTATCTAATCAAAAGTCAGGCCTTCTCTTCACTTCTCTTGGAGTTCAGGAAAGTGTTGACCATGTAGTAGCTGAGATGTTGTCTAGCAGCTACAGACGATAAGTAGCATCCACAGAGAAAAGCTAGCAGGCAGAGGCAGCAGCTAGCATGAGACGATGGAGGTTAGCAGGCAGAGAAGAATTTAGCACCAGAGAGAGACAGTAGTGGCTTTCAGGAGAAGATGGAAGCTAGCAGGCAGAAGCAGAGCCTCACAGGCGGAGAATGGTGGTCAAAGGTAGAGATGGTGATGGCTAGCAGGCCGAGTTGATGGCTAGCAGGCCATCAAACTTACACCATTAAGACGATGTGAAGGTTCATCTTCAGAGCTGGTTGGTGATCTGGTGGAGTCAGACTGGTGCGCAAATAATACAGAAATAAATACAGAAATGAATTCAGAAATAAATACAGCAATTGGAAATGCAGCAAACGGAAAAGTGAGAAGCAAAAATAATCAAGGCAAAGTATATATTTATGCTTTTATTTCTTATCAAAACATATATTTATTCTTTCATTTATATATTTCTTTTTTAATTTTTATATTGATCATTTCATTTATTATTATGTTGTATATATATTTATTATTTTATTCTTTCATTTATATATTTCTACTTTTATTTTTATATTGATTATTTTATTTATTATGATGTTGGATATGTATTTATTATTTTATTGATATAGTTATTCTTTTATTTATATATGTCAGATATATATTTATTATTTTATTTATATATTTATTATTTTATTTATTATTATGTCAGTTTTGGTCCTCCATAGTTCAGTACCTTCCCCTCTAATCATTTCCTGCTCTTGTGCTAAATGGGAGGCTAAAAGCCAATTTTTTTCAAATGTATGTTGATCTAACTATGTATAGCTAATATTTACTAGGCTTTACGCTTTATTTAGAAATGAGATATTAAAATTATGTTTACGAAGAGGGAACAAGTCATCTGGAGTGGAATCCGACCCGAGCGACCTGAGGTTAAATAAGGACCAGAGAAATAGAAACATGAGGAAGTTCTTAAATATTTCTGAGAATCAGCATGAAAAATACTTCGTTTACCTTTTAATAGAGTAATTTTTTCTACATCTTGTATTTTTTGCTATAGAATGTTTTTGTTTATTTCCATATTCTCTTGTATTTTACAGTCTAGCTGCAATCACATTTGCAAGAGTCTTGTAAAATGTAATGGTGCACTATTAATCCATACCATAAACATAAAAATGAGAAGGAAGAGTTTATGCACAATAATTTAGACTGTAAAAATCTTAAGCAGGTTGGTGCTGTATTTATCAGGTTCCATTAAAGCTGGAGTTTTTATGATATTTTTCTGTGGTTTGATTCTGTCATGGGGAAATTTAGCTTAACAAGACAGACAACAAACGTCTCTGTCCGGCAAAGGTTAATCAGATAGTTGCCAAGGTGACGAATACTTCCTCTTTTTTGGGGAGGGGCAATATTTGCATTGATGTGTGAAGAACGTTTTAACCCTGGGTTGTGCTGAAGTCATGTCAGGTCAGTTGTTCTGCTGCATACCAGAGAAGCCGCAGTGTTTACAAAGAAGAAAGGTTTTAGTTTTGTTTCCTTAGGATTAAAGCAGATTCATTGTGGCTCACTGATCTGATAAATACAGCTTATGTATTGAAAACATAAAGCCGTAAAGTTTTATTTTAAACAGCATTTATCTTTAGATGTCCTTTGAAATATATATTTCTTTCATTACACTGCACATGTTGTTTGTCATATACAAGAGCGGAAATGTCACGAGTCAGAGTTGTTGTCTGTACGCCATTTTAAAACAGTGATGCACAAAATGGCAACATGCCTGCAGCATCATATTTCCTTATACCAGGTAATCTGTGTTTAGGGGCAAAAACAGTTCTGACAAACCTTAGCACAGCTTTGACAAACTTCATAATAAAGTCTGTCAAAACTTCATTATAAACTCTGTTTTTGAAAAATTGCCCTGATATCTAATTACATTTTTATTTGCTGAAAAAATAGTCCTACAAATCTTTATAGTAAACAGTTAAATGCTTTGTTTTGAAAACAAAACTATATACTGACAGTAATTTAATAAATCTCTATTTTTAGCATGGTGTAATTTGAGCAGCTCCATAAAAATTGAAATCCTGAATAAATCTTTATGAACTAACATATCGTATTCGAACCAGATGGACAGAATGAAATAAGAAATTAACAAAAATGTTATTGTTAGCATCTCTTTTACTAGCACACATCATAACAGGATTTCTGCTGTTTGGAGCTTGTGGATTCCTGGCTTATCGACAAATTTGTGACAGACTTGGCCAAACTAGCAAACAGTCAGACTATTGGTGGGGACAGAGACAAGGACTCTAAAACTCACTAACGAGTTGGAATCGATCTTGGAGAAGTTGCTAGTCTAGTTTCGGCTCAGTGGAACAACCAAACGCCTTGGAAAGCTGCATATTTCTAATCTCCTTGAAGACATGCAAACACAACGCTCTTCCACTCCTCATTTCCTCCTGTATCGAAGCTGAGCGCCCCTAAGGACATCATGCCTTCATAACAAACATCTCTATCAGACTCTGCCAGGTGACCCAGTAACGTCTCTTCATGGCCCTTTGACATCAACACCTTCACCCATATCTTTGTTTTGCTCTGTTTTGTCTGAATGTTGCAACCTGCCCTAATGTGTCCTTTCCTCTTTATTCTTTTGGTTTGTTATTTTGCTTATATTTCCTTTTAACACATGTAAAACACTTTGAATTGCCTTATTGCTGAAAATGTGCTGTATAAATAAAATTACTTTACCTTACATTTAAAAGCCTTTATTGGGTCACAGTGGGAGCTGCTTGGGATTCTCTGCCATCTTTGTTCAGGTTTTATTCTATGATTAGACAGACAGTAGATAGTGTCTACATTTGCTTATGCTTTAGATGGGCTGCAGCTATTGTTACGTTAGAATTTGTGCCAGGTAACATCATTATTACTTAGGGGCTCGGATATTAAACTGCGAATGATGCTAAAGCGTCTACCTGTTGTTGAACTCATTTTCACCAATCAAATAATTTCAGGAAGTCTCCGTTTTACTTAGACACAGATTTTAGAACATTCTTTACAAATGGAGGCAAGCCGCAGTATTTTAGGTTACTGAAACCATTGTCTCAGATGAAAGCAGAAGTCCAGTTCTCAGTATTCTTCAGAGGAAGAAGAATAAAGTAGCTCAAAATTGAACATGTAAAGTGACATGGCTGAAATGACGCCTTTAATGATTCTGATTCTTGTGGGAATACGAGGGTCTGTGGCAGGTGAGTTAGAAACTAAAGATCTAAAGATCTTTTGACGTTTAATAGATGACAGCTAAAACATTTTGCTCTCTCATTTAAAAGATAAATGTCTAAAAGAAAACAAAGATGAGCGGATATTACTTTTTATTAATGGAGAAAATCAAAACAAATCTCTAGTCATTTCTCTACCAGCCAGTCTTTTAAATGACTCCATCTCATTTTTATCATATGGGAAGAAACTATTCACTCAGTTACATTTAAAGTTTGAAGAAGAAAAATACTTTTAGGAATATTTTCTCTACGCTTTGTTTTACTTTTACTTAAGTAATTTTATTATGAAGTATCAAAAATTTTACTTGAATAAAATGTTTGGATTTTATTCAAGTAAAATCCAAACTGTGAGTAGCTTCACTGAATGAAGAACTTGTTTTAATAGTGCGTCAAGGTTTTTTGTTTTTCATAGGCGCACCAGCACTTTACTTTTTTTTTTTTAAATCGCTGTCAAATTAAGGAAATATTGACCCGTAAATGATTAATTAATGCTCTAACGAAACACATTCCCTGTGTAAACGTCGACCACTTCAGGACAGGAGAAGAAGAAGAACTGTCAATTCAGGGAATTCGTTACGGGAAGATTATGAGAGGGGGGATCACGGGTATTTTTTTTGTTTGCTTCTTGTTTTTTGTGTGCAACTCTCTTTTTGTTTGCCTTATTAGCTTTTAGTTTACATCTTTTCTCTGTTGCTGCGCGTTTGCACCTGTCGGCCACCGTACCTTTTAGATTCTAGACGAGGAAGAGAAGCTCAGTCTGAAAAAGTGAGGATAGGAGTCGGACCGCGGTTCGATGGACAAGATGCTGAGTTTTGTGTTTTTTCTTCTCGTGGGAATCCACAGCACTGAAGCTGGTAAGTTAGAAACATATATTTATTTTTATCGTGTTTGATTTGATTGCTATAAATGATTATGTATGTGACAATGTACAAATCTAGTAAACAAAACAAAACAAATTTACAGCCATTATATGTCTTAAAAAGAAAATCAATCTGAATACTACATAAAGTGGGATATTGGGAACACAAACCAGTTATTTATCAAATCAAATATACTAAAATTCTGGGACCTTGTAACATTTAAAACTTCACAATTCATGTTTATGGTCAGATATCAAAAACTTCCACACAATATACAGGAAATGTTTGGTGACAGGGAAGGTGGTTATAATTTAAGAGGTAAAGGATATTTTTAAAAAACAACGTATTAGAACAACCAGGAAGAGTTTTTGTTTATCTGTTTTTGGAGTAAATATCTGGAATGGATTGAATCACGAGTTAAAAAAATTACAAATGTAAACCAATTTAAAAAAAAAAAAACTAATTTAAACAGAGCTTAATTCAAAATATGATATATGACGACTGTTTAATAGTCCATAATGTAATTGATGATATAAATAGTATTTAAATAAATGTGCATAATCAAGCATGTAAAATGGAAACAAGTTGTCTCTTTTTGATGTTCTGAAAGTTAATTGATTATAAATGGACAGGTAGGAAATGGGTAGGACATTATATCTTCTACCTGCTCCTTTTCGAACAGAATATAACATTTGCATGTCACATGGGCAAAAGAATTTGTTCTACATTTTTATTTCTTATGTTTGTTTCATGCTATTTTATTTTGTTTTCTTTTTTCTTGATTGTATTTTCTGTCTGTTTGAAATAAATAAATAAAAATAAAAAAAATTAAAAAGTTCTGGTTTAATTTGTAGCCTAATAACCCAACAATAAGCTAAGCTTAAAAATGTCCCAAACACATCTTAAACATTTAGGCAGTTAATTTAGAAAAATTTTAAATAAAAAATAAAAGTTGAATTAAGGGACTATTTGTTTTCTCTTTACGTCACTTACTATTTAGTAGACCATACATTTTTGTAAAAACAATGCAGTAAAGTCGGAAATTTACTAACGTGGAGCAAAAAACACGTAGATCAAATATGAGACTTGATCAACAAAACATTATTTATTTATTGTTTAACTTGGGAAAATTGTACCTCATGCGATGTCATGCAATTTTTATTTATATTCAACAGTGACAAAGATTTTCTTTCTGTTTCAGTATCAACTCATTTTTCTCCAGAAAACATACCTAAAAAATCCACTTTGAATGACGTTAATTTGTAACAGTGTTATTCTTATGTTTAGAGAATTTTAACATTTGGTTGAAGATCCAACTATTAACATGTTCAGTTAATTCTTCTATAAAAAGCAACCAAACTCCAGCTTGAGACATTTAAGTTGCTTTAATTTAAAGAGACAGGGTTTCCCCCAGAAAACGTGCTAAGCCTGGCGGTCGGGGCGGCCCGCCATGCTTATAATACACTGGGGGAAACCCTGAGAGAAGAGGTCAGCATTAGGACAGAGACTGCCAGATTAGGATTAGATATACAGAAAATATGGTGCAGATTTTGGCCTGACCCCTGAATAAATCAAATTATTTTTTGTTTTCATTTTAGCATTTCAAATGTTTCACAAGCTGCTGTCAAGGTGGATCTAGATTATTCCAAATAAAAATAACATTGAGGATGTGCAAAATTAAATGTGTAAATATTAGAGGACACACCAGCTTCAAAAATAATAATGAAAGAAACGGAATATTTAAACCTCTAAAATAGATGTTTTTAAAAGTTAATTAAACTGTAGAAAAATTTAGAGATACACTCATATGGAACATATATATTTATTCTAAATTAAGTATCTTTTTTATCATTTTATGTAGGTCTATAATTATAATAAAGAAACACAAAGTAAAACTAGCTGTTTAAAATCAGAATGATATTAAACCGAATGTAATAAAATGTTTTGTGTTTAGTAAATGGCCCTCAAAAATCATCAAAGCAATAAAAAACTTTTTGAATCTTTGTTAATGTTAAGATTGAATCTCATTACTATAACTGATAAAGCTGATGTAGAAAATGTTTAATTATTTTAGTTGATTCATAAATTCTTAAATCACATTATCTTTTTTCAGTGTCTCATTCTCTGAAGTATTTATTCACTGGATCCTCTAAAGTCCCAAATTTCCCAGAGTTTGTGTCTGTTGGGTATGTTGATGATGTTCAGATGCTTCACTATGACAGCAACACACAGAAAGCCGTTCCAACACAGGACTGGATGAGGAAGAACACGGATGAGCAGTACTGGGAGAGACAGACTGGAATCAGTCAGGGTGACCAGCAGATCTTCAAAGCAGGCATTGAAACTCTGAAGCAGCGCTTCAACCAAACTGGAGGTTTGTATTGATTTCACCGTTTAGTGATCATTTTTGTTGTTGCTTATGGGAAGTAGGACACACACACACACACACACACACGCACACACACACGCACACACACAAACACAAAAGAACCTGATATGTCGAGACCTTATGAATTAAAATTAAATTAACTTTAATTGATTTAACATTTCTTTTGCTAACTAATACAATCACTTATGTCATTTTACCAAAAATATTAACTTACGTGAATTAACAATTAAGTAAAATAAATTATTTATAAGATCCGAACAGAGAAATGGAGAGTTTAACCAACAACAGTTATATCATTGTTATGGAAGTTATTGTTGACAATGAACATTATGCACATTGAAAAGACGGTGCCACATTCTCAACATTGTGTTGAACTAAAGCGTTTTTATTGTATTTTCCACTGATAAAGTTCTTCTGAGTCACCAGGTTTAAAATAATTCAGATATCTTGAAAAACCAAACCGGTTTTTCAGGATATCTGAAAAACCGGAATCATCAAGGATGATTCTAGGATTCACCACATAATGTGGGCTTATGCTCCAGCGAGGCTGTTTGCTGCAACATTTTCAGACTAAATGTCTCAGAAGTTAATTAAATTAATTTGTAGAGCATTTATAAGAACCTGATGTTCAATCCAGTTTCCATTCTTCCTCTTTCTTGGGAAGTTTTGTCAAATCTTTTCTGTCCTAAATTTTTTAAATGTTTATGGTCAAAACAACATCAGGAGTTTTATTCATAAAGGAAGTTACTAGAAATGACCATTATGATATAATAGACTCTATGTCTATTTTGTTCTATACATTTTAGTTCTAGGAAAGTAAATAGTTTCCCTCTGACATGAAATAATAAATGTTCAGAATCTGATGATGTGCAGCAGAAAAACATCTAGGTTTGACGTTGCCCTTAGTTTTAAATGTGATTAAAAACAAGAAACAGTAGAAATATTCTCAGCCTTTGGACACTGTTGGATATTTAAAAAAATATTTTTTAAATAAGCATGCCGTTAGTTTTTTCTGAAAACCTTGATGATTCTCCTTACAGAGAGACATGAACGAGAAATAGAGAAGAAACCTGAGAAAGAAAGATTGGGATCCAACCAGAACAAATCAAATGGCTTGAAAAATAAGAATTAAAAAAAGCTACAAAAGAAGCAGAGAAACTTCAGGGAAAATTTGCTGTTTCCTTCATTAAATTTAAACTCTGATACAAACAGAAAAGAGTAAAAATCTTCCAAGTTTTTCCAGCTTTTAGACAGTTTTGGTTGTTTAAATATTTATTGAATAAAAAATCTGAGATAGTTTTTGCTCAAGGCCTCAATCCACACCAATATGAATGAGAAACAAAGAATGCACCCTGAATAAGGAAGATCCGGGTCCAACCAGAACCAGAACCGATTACATCAGTGGTTTCAGCCTCTCTGGTTCCTCCTGTCATGTTTTAGATTGTTCTTGGAAAAACTAATCAGTCATGGCTAATTAGTGGGTGAACTCACGGCTGCACAGTGAACACATTCATGTTTTACAGCAGACAGCAGCTCCTCTCTCTTGCAGGCACAAATAGGATTTTTGTTTGAATGACAGACTGTTGTAAGTGCTGATACTATTTGTGTTTATTCTTCAAGAGAGCTTGCTATACAATCACTTTTTGACTTTCAGGTGTGCATATAGTCCAGTGGATGTTTGGCGTTGAGTGGGATGATGAGACAGGAAAGATTACTAGTTTTCATCAGTATGGTTATGATGGGGAAGACTTCATATCACTTGACTTTGATACAGAGACATGGATTGCTCCGACCCAGCAAGCTCTCATCACCAGACATAAGTGGAACAACAAAGGTTATACTGATTATTGGTTCAATTACCATGCCCACTATGCTCCTGACTGGTTGAAGATGTACCTGGACTATGGAAAGGACTCTCTGATGAGAACAGGTAACCTGTAATCTGCAACATGGGTAACCTGTTACCTGTGCAACAAGTTACCTGTGTAAATATTTTTGCATGATGGACTTCACGTTAAATTGCTGTGCTGTCAATTTATAATTAAATTGACTGACTTTTCTATACTAAATGTGAGTCACAACCTCAAAAATTGCTTCCATCTACTCTTCAGAGCTTCCCTCAGTGTCTCTGCTCCAGAGGACGTCGTCCTCTCCTGTCAGCTGCTTCGCTACAAGTTTCTATCCTAACAGAGCTGAAATGTTCTGGAGGAAAGATGGAAAGGAGATTCATGATGGTGTGGAGAAAGGAGAGATTCTCCCAAACAATGATGGGACCTTCCAGATGAGTGTTGATATCGATCTGTCATCTGTTCCAACTGAAGACTGGAACAAGTACGAATGTGTGTTTCAGCTCTCTGGGGTCAAGGAGGACATGACACATAGACTGGAGAAAACAAGAATCTTGACCAATGAACGTACGTATTTATATAAATGTATTTATAGATAAATACCTGCTAATTACAAAATTCTATCTGCCTTGTTTGTGTTGTTAGATTTACTTTCTGTTTTCAGGCTCAGAATCAGAAGCACTTTTATTTTTAGGATTGTTTTAGATGAATGTACTGTAGAATAAATGTTAAAACAAGTGATTTGCTGCTAATACAATCTGCTCCAGTTGTTTATGTGCATTTTAAACAATACCAAATTCAACCAACCTTTCAAGTCCATTAATGTTCAGGTTTTAGGTTATATTAGATTTAAAAACAACTTTATAACATTTAAAAATAGCTGTTAATTATTAATGAAATAACTTACAATTATAGTTACTGAAAGCAAATACATTGGAGCCCAGAAACCTGAACAAACAAGATGATCTAAACAAAACCTGGTCATGGTGTTTAGATGAAATGGCATTAAGAAACCTTTATATGATTTGTGACCTTGTTTGTTTTCTCAACAGCAAATACCAACATGTTGATCATCCCTGTTGTTGTTGCTGTGGCTGTTCTTGGTCTCATTGCTGTGATTGGATTCTATATTTACAAGAAGAAGAACGGTGAGTTGGTCATTTCCTTCGTTTTTCTGTATTTTGGTTGTTGAGCTTTAACAAGTGAGAAACAGACCTGCTTAAACATTGAAGTTACATATAAATTTTAGACAGTGTCACACTGATGTTTAGCCATGATTCAGACCTACGTATTTATCCTAGGTTAAAACCAAACAACACTTTCTAGTCTAAAAGTAATCTAAATTTAGATTTAGGTCATAAAAAACAAATGTGGAAGTGAAACTTAATCAAGAACTCAAAGATCAGCTTCCTTTGATTTAGTATGAAAGAATTTTATCCTCTTCTCAGATCTAACATGATTATAATTAGGTTAAGTGTGTACAAAAAGGATCAGCAGTATGTTTGAGAACCAAAAAGTTGAAAAAAATAGTGGTAAATATGTTTATATATTATTTGTACTGTACTTGAAGACTGGAAAAGGCTGCTGTTTACTGAATATGAGCAGATATGAAGTTCCATTAGTTTTCTTATCAATCGTAACTTCTAAACAAAGCTCCTCTGTGACTGAGTTTGTTTGTAACACAGATTATTCAGAGATCATAGAACATCTCTGAGGCAAACGGAAACAAATAATTTCTAATTGTAAAAAACTGTTGTCGATTGACACACAACAATAAAATCAGACCTGCTATATCTGCTGAACTAATAGATTACTACTCATCCTTGGGCTGCCACCTTATCGTGGTGGAGGGGTTTGTGTGTCCCAATGATCCTAGGAGCTATGCTGTCTGGGGCTT